>QANY01003152.1:2640515-2943767 GCA_003255025.1 Datisca glomerata
CTCATATTTTAAAATCATTAACTTTAAATATTAAAACTAGTGGTTACCAAGTCCTAGAAGGTACCCAGCCTCTAGCTTTAATTTTTAGAATACATTACAAAGTAATCAAAACAAATATGAACTTCCAAGCCATCAATAGGAGTTCAAAAAATCAAACCCTATTAATACAATCTAGTCAAAGTAATGCAAATATTAGAGTTCCTAAAACAATTAGGTGGACTGAAATTAATTTACCAACAAATTGGCTTTTAACTAATGAAAGTCAACCGACCCAAATTCAAAGACCAATTGAAGATGTAGATTACATCCAGCAGTACATAGATGGTACTGTAAAAATTAACTTTCAATCATCTTCTAGTCCACAAATTAGGGAATATAACCAATCTAGTACCCCTAGGAATTCCTTTTCTGGATCATCCATTAATAATGATCAAAGTTTTAGGATTCAACACTTAGAACAAGAATTAAAGAAATTTAAAATTTAAAACTTAAAGGCATAGCCATAAATTCTCAAGTTAGTCAGTCAGTCTTTGATAATAAGTCTGAACAATCTGATGAAACTGAAGCATCCACTGGATCAGATTTCCAAGGAAGCCTTACTTCTGTCAATCTTCAACTCTTAGTTCTCAATATAGGAACCTTGAGCCAAGAGTATGAACCAGATTGGGAAGGTCTAGCCTAACACAATAATGACCCAAATAATCTAGATAGACGTAATAGATTTAGAGATTCATATGATATGGATCAAAGAAAAGTCATACTTGCTGAATGAAAGGCATTTATGCAAGAATTTAAAATTGATATATTTTTTTCTAGATTATGTTGAAGATATTTACGAAAGAAATATCAAAGTAATTTCAAAATATAAATGGGTTGAGGAAGACTCTAGTGTAGTTTCTACTAGTCATCCTCCTCTTGAGAAAATTATGATTAATCATAAAAATTCTTTAATCACTGCTTCTCCTTTCAAAATTTCAAAGAAAGAAAAACCAAACAAAAAAGTAGTTGAACAACTCAACTATACTAAACCAGAGCCTAATTACAATAGGAAAATAGTTAGACAAAATTGAAACTAAGGTTGATGTTCTCAATGAACCTAAGCCTAGTAAAACCCTGAAAGAAAAACCTTTAATAAATCTTTCAGATAAAACCACTTTAAAGATTATTCCAATTAATAAAAAAATTGATAAAATGATTCAGGAATTAAAAAATAAATCTACTGAGTCATCTTCCTCTGTTAAGGTTGTTAACCAAGACAATAGTTTATATTCTAAATCTGAAACAATTTATGAAATATTTCAAGAATTAAAGGTAATTAACCAAGACGATAATACTGACTCAGATAGTCATAGGTCAGAATCAACTTACGAATCATCTGCAATAGATGAATTTTCAAATATTAACAATATTGAAAAAACATTTAAAAATTTAGAAATTAATAAATTAGAAAGAAAATTGCACAAGAAGCCTATGCCTCATGATATTCAAATTACTGAATCATCTCTTGTTAATCAATTTTTTGTTTCTGCAGAAAAATTATATGAGTGGAATATTGATGGTCTTTCTGAACAAGAAGTCCTCAATAGATTACAACACATGGCAATGGTAACTAATAGCTACATTACCTCTCACAGTTTACTTCATGAAGAAGTAATAAATCTCCTAGTCACAGGATTCACAGGAATGCTTCATTCCTGGTGGGAAAAACACTCACACATGAATCTGAAATTGCCATCCTCTCAACAGTTAAGATTGATGCTGAAGGAAACCCAATTATTGGAGAAAATCAGGAAACAATACATGATGGTATAAATACGCTCCTTTATATAATAATTGAACATTTCATTGGTACGCCAAGTAATATTACTTCACATATACATGATCAATTAACAAATCTTAGGTGTCCAACATTAAGTGATTTTAATTGCTATAAGAATATATTCTTATCCAGAGTAATGTCAAGGGATGATAGTAATCAACCCTTTTGAAAAGAAAAATTTATTAATGGATTACCCAATCTTTTTTCCCATAAAATAAGGACAGTCCTTAGTAATGACCTAGGAAATATAGACTATGATAGTTTAACCTATGGAACCATAATTACGATAATACAAAAAGAAGGATTAAAAATGTGTGTTAATATGAAAATCAATAAACAAATTAACAAAGAAAGCAAAACTGTTAAATATTTTGATCAACACTTTTCTAAAAATAAAAATTTCTCTAGGAATAAAAATTATTCTGGAAAAAGGTTTAATAAAAAATTTGATAAAACTAATATTATGTGTTTCAAATTTGGTCATAAAGGCCACCTTTCAAATACTTTTCAAGTCAATAATAAAATTAACCAATTAAAAATTTCTGAAGAAGATAAACAGGAATTGTTTAGATTAATATGACAGTAATAATGAAGATTTAGGAGAATATGAAACTCCTGAATCATCTGAAACTGAATCCTCAAGTTCTGACAGTAATTCTCCTAACATCACTATGGGATGTAGGGATAGTTGTTGTCAAAAAATCAATGTCCTAAATAAAAATGAAGAACAAGAAACCCTCTTGTTAGATTTAATTTGCAAAATTGAAAATCCTGAATTAAAACAAGAATACCTTGAAAGACTTAAGAAAATAGTTTTAAATAAAGAAAGTGTGAAGTCTAATAATAATAATACTGCATGTCTTTCACAGACCCTTGAAAAATTTAATAAGATAAAAGGGAAAGAAAATGAAGTTACCCTACAGGAACTTCAACAGGAAATTAAAGATATCAAGATTGAAATAAAAGATTTGAAGAATTCA
Organism: Datisca glomerata; assembly: GCA_003255025.1. Lineage (NCBI taxonomy): Eukaryota > Viridiplantae > Streptophyta > Magnoliopsida > Cucurbitales > Datiscaceae > Datisca > Datisca glomerata. The sequence continues at coordinate 2,643,315 of QANY01003152.1, forward strand.
AACACTAAAATAAAAGAAGAATTAAATCTTTTAAATTTAAAAAATCTAATTAACAAACAAGAATTATGTGAACCTAGTAAATTACTAATCTCGGATAATGAGGGTGAAGAACCCATAAACTATCAAGAAGGAGATGAACATTTCATCCAAATCCTCCATCATATAAAAATAAAAAAATGGCACATAATGGTTAGAATAATCATTCAAGATTTCGATTTTATAACAATGGCTCTTGTAGATTCGGGAGCAGATTTGAATTGTATGCAGGAAGGATTAGTTCCTTCAAAGTACTTTAAGAAGACGAAAAAGTCTCTGTCTTCTGCCAATGGTACCTGAATGCATATTAATTATGAAATCTCCAAAGTTCATATTTTCCAAGATAATATATGTTTTAAAACATTATTTGTCTTAGTAAAAAATATGACGGATAAAATAATTTTGGGTTTACCATTCATCTCTTTGTTATATCCTTTCACAACAGAGTATGATGGGATAATTATTTATCCCATAAATGAACCGGTTAAATTCAAATTTCTTTCTTTTCCCCACAATGAGAATTTAAAAATTTAAAAATAAAATTCTATTTTCAAATCCATAAATATAATCTCTTGCAAAAAGAAACCATTGGAATTTTTACAAGAAAAAATTAAATTCTTTAAATAAAAAATTCATCGTTTGAAAATTAATTATGAGCCTCTTAAGAATATTATAGGATGGGAAAAATATTCGAAACCAAACAAAAGAGACTTAATCAACAGACTTAGAAGTACTGATATATTAAGCATAGAAACTAGATATTGGCAAAACCAGACAAATAAGATTAAGCAATACAAAATTATATTTGACCATTGTAAAATGATGCCATCCGCTCCTAACAAAATTCAGAAGATAATAAATAAAAATTTTAATCAAATTATTGATTTCCCAATTGTCTGCATTCTTATTAAACAATACTTGTTAAGTTTCTTGATTGTTTACAATTATGAATGTGCCAAACAATATTGGATCTACTCTAAATTATCCGCCAGGATAGTAAAACAAAATAGTAGAACCAAACTATCTCAAAATAGATTTCCAGGACTTAAAGTTTATTATCAAATCATACAATTTACCTTAATTCAAAAATTTCTTTCTGAAAATATATTACTCCCAAACAAATCCTTGCCAGGTAGCAACCCATTCTCAATACTTTTAACCTCAATGTCCAATTTATTAATCCAATTTCTAATCTTCTCTCTTATAATTTTATGCAGAAAATCATCCCAAGATTCAACAATGGAGGAACTTGAGAATTCCGACCAACTAGAAAATGGAAAGGTAGAACCCAAGATACTTAGTAAAAATTCTTTTAAAATCAAAAAACTTAATAGCAGAATAGCCGCATTTTGTTCAAAATCCCCATTTATTAATTATGGTCATAATGGATTTGAATATCCAATAAAAGACTGGATTAATGAATTGGATGAACTTTTAGAAGATGTTGGATTAAAGGATAACTTCAATGCGGTATTTAATTCAGTGGTATGAAAAAGGTGGACAAATAGGTTTTCATAAAGATAATGAAATCTGTTATGATGACAGTAAAATTTTAACCATAAACCTTTTGGAACAAGCAGTATTTAAAATTAAATTTTCAAATAAAACAATAGAAGAATTTCTGATTCCAGAAGGAACATTCTCATCATGCCTGACGGATTTCAAAAGAGTTATAGGCATGCAGTAGAATCCTTAACTGAAAGGATCAGCATTACGTTCAGAAATCATGTGAGAATGATGAATGGCTCGATAATAGAAGAGTTTTCGACTCAACAATTGGCCATTAAGGCTCAAATCAAAGAGGAGTCTTCTACTCCTAACGAAGCCCAATCAACAACACTTGAGTCCAATGGACTCAATCATCAATCAACCAGCCAATTTCACCCATTCCCAATGTCCTTCGATGCCCAATTAATTTCAAAATACAAGAATTCATCATTTGATTTTCAAAAAATGGCCAGTGAAAATCTCTTTCATATTGAGCCTATATTTGCTCATTTGAACGATCTTACTCAAATTGTCAAAGCTCATTTCATCCCTAAATTCCACTATGTCCCTGGACATAATAACAAAAACCTTAGTTTCTATAGAAACATTCTCTTGGAAACAGAATCCATAAAAATTAGCCCGATCAGAAATTCTAAAGAAAAAATCATTTACCATTCTTTCTCTATCCTCAGAATCATAACTATGGAGGATTGGAAAATCCATCCTTCAAGTTTCAAAACAATTTTAGATAGAAAATAATATAATTATTTTGACTACATTGATGCATAGCACAATATTTTCTTGCATCAAAATAGTGATTTCTCTCACTTTTGGTTTTTAAATTTTGATAAGAACTTCAAAATCAATTTATCAAGCTAGTTCTTAAAATGGTGGTCCATTCATGGTTTTACCTTAGAACTTTTTCCAATTGATTTACAACAATGTTTCAATTTATTTTTAAAAGTTTACAAGCTCTCACCAATTGAGGTTTTATTTCCCCAAATACTTTGTTTTTCAATAAAATATAAAATACCTTAGATTTTGAAATGGCAATACTCGATTGAAAAAAGAATTTTCACCAGAGAATATTATGTTAAATGGTGGGATAAGTTGAATACCCAAAAAATTATTGCATCCATCAATTATAAATTTGCAAGTATCCATCCCATTATGAGACTTACAAATCCTTTCATCCAAGCTCTATTAAAAATTAATGAGCCCATTAACCTAGCTCCACAAATAAAAATATATAATCCAAATTCTTCCAAACCCAAATCAAAGTCCAAATGCAAACCCTTTCCAAGGATAAATCAAGGGATACAACTCCAAAATCTAAATTAAAGAAAAAATTACTCCAAGAAATACTTCTCCTTTTGGAGAAAAATACTGAATCTGACTCTGAATCACCTCCAGAATTAAGTTCTTAAACAAAAGAAATCCAGGAAAACCACTCTTCAGCAATTGAAGGACCCATCCAATAATGATGGTCTCAGTAATAATTCAGATGAAATAAGTAGAGAATTTGTCTTTGACAAACTACCAATGTTTGAATAAAAGTATTTGATGATTCATGATGGCACCTTGACCCAATGCAACGGTCATGATGATCTCCAAGAAAAACAATAATCAATAATCATAAAACACAAGAGTCCAAAACAACAATTGTCAAGGACCAAAGTATACAGTATCAATGACTTTCAAAAAACAGCAACAATGACCTCCAAGGATGAAGGCACAAAACCCGAGATAGTAATTATCAAGGGATCCAATGTACAACAGTCTCAATGACATTTCAACCACAAGCAATCATTATGAAGACACGGAGACCGAGATAACAATTATCGAGGGATCTTTACATTTTTGTCTTCTTTTATCATTGTACTTTTTACTATTTTTAGTCAAAAGTAGAAATGTAAAATGTTTTTTACTTTTGTAGAATATAATAGTTCAGGTTAGTGATGGGTTCCCGGTGAACTCCACTTTCCTTAACTATAGATAGGCAGCCTCTCCCATTTGTGAATCAGAACTCGTTTTACAACTCTTACTATTGAGAGCTAAAACATGTTTTGTGAAACAAAGCTTTCTTCTTCTACTCCTCTTTTGTAAATCTTTTCTTCTTTTTTCTTCAACATAAATTAGTGAGCGGGAGCACTAATTTATTGTTGCCAATAAACTCTGTTTGTGTAAGTCTTTAATCTTACACCTCAATACAGTAATTGTTTTTACTATTTATTAAAACAGTTTTTACTGTTTATCCTCTTCCCTCTTAATACCCCTTCTTAAATATTGTTCAATTCCGCGCCTTTTGGTATCAGAGCAAAACCTGGTGGGGATAATTACTGTTTATCCTCTTCCCTCTTAATACCCCCTCTTAAATACTGTTCAATTCCGCGCCTTTGTATATATATATATAAAGATTTCAAGCTTAAGACAATAAAAGCCTAATTAAAAGTTGGCATGGCATGGCATCCTTTAATATACAATTTGTTGCACCAATGCCAATAAATAATATGTTGTTTGAAATAGTGTATTACAGTATAAGATTAAATGGAAATAACAAGAATACAACAATTCTGTAAATATATTAACTACAATAGGTAAACAACAGGTAAAGAATGCAAATACAATTATTGCAAAATATAAATAAAGTAAATATCAACGTTAAATAAATCAGATAGAGTAGTAGTACAATGAGAAGTCAAACTGAATCATGTTTGCACAGTTTCCTTAAAATAGTTATGTTACATCACTTATAGTACTAAGGTTGATAACAGCGTCTGTTTCTCAAGATAAAATGGTTTGAGGCAACTGAAGAGCATCCAACTTAACCACATTGATCAAACTAACTTGTCAAAATTTTATCACACGAGTAACGACGTAAAACTAAGACTTAGACCAAAAAATCAAACTGTTGATGGAAATAGAAATAAACTGAACTGGAGATAAACCAAAAACCGAACCAGAACCGAACCGAAAACCAAACCAAGAAAACTTGAAGAAAGGCTAGAAAAAACGTGGAGATCAAGAATTGAGAGAAAAAGAGAGCTAGAACGCTTCTTTCGTGTGCAAAATGAGGAGGGAAATGCCTCCTTTTATACTACTCATTGGGGAGAGGTATCATAAAGGTTATTTAACCCGTTAAAAAGCTATTTAACCCAAATAAAGTCCAAAAACATTTTTCCTCTTAATTTGCAAAATAAAAAATGTTTTGGTCTTTAAACTACAAAGAATATTCCATATTTTATGACCTTTGGGCTTCCTATCAGAAGAAAAAATAAATCTAGAGTAAAAGACAACTCATTCACCTATATATAGGTAGCATATATAGAGATAGCATCTAGGCTTATTAAGTTACCACCATTGATATAAGCATCTCTATATATATCATTCCAACTTTTTCTTCCTTTCCAATGTGAGATTTATACAATTTTCACATATTTTTTATTCTCATTAGTTCACTTTGGGAGAATTTTTCATTCATCCCAAAGCCAATTTTGACAATTTAATAGATGATTTCGATATACTCGTAGAGGATAACTTAATATCTGAAAACCTTACACTTTTACTTAATGTGTCTCACCTAAAAATTTGTCTAAAATTGGTCTACGAAAATTGTGTACAAAATACTCATTTCCAATAATTCCCCACCTAAATGAAAATTAAAGACCAAAGACACGATAGACATGGTGATAGAATTTTATCTTCTGAAACCTGCATAGGATAGGTAGGTTTTACTCTTTGAACCTTCCCTTGTGTAAGTATGTTTACCTTACTAGTTGACCAACAGACACGATATCTTTGAACTGTTCATCCTTTTACGTAAATGATGACATATTACACACATGAATCATCTCTAACACAGTTCAATTCTCAAGATTATGTTCATTTTGGCCATGAATATCCTCCCCGTTATGTAAGAGATTCTAACGAATTGTGCGATTACAATTCCTATAGAAGCGGCCCTACTTCACTCTTACATAGGTGATCTCTTAATTTAAGAGTAAACCCGCATTACTCCACTCGGATCTCACAATTTTTGACGCATAAGAATCATTAAAAGCTCAGCTTAACTTGATCTCAATGGGTATCACTATTTCCATCATAGGAATGGATACGAAAAATCTCCACAATGATCTGCCTAACTTTATACAATTAGATTGTCCCTTTGAACCTAGATCTTGGGATCTCTAGTCAACTAGGTTAGGTTTTCTTTGTGTCAACTTACTTTTACATGGGCTTTAATCTCATTATCTTCGAGGACTTTTTAACTAACTCTATATTTAACCTTTTAGTTATATCCGCACTCCTTTGACTTTACATAGTCAAAAGTGATCATCCATGTCAAGAGTAGTTGTTTAATGATATTATGTCTACGACGAATGTGTCTAGACTTACCATTATACATATTACTTTGTGCCCCTTCCAATAGCACTTTTATTATCACAGTGTATGCAGATTAGTGGCATAGGCTTTGTCCATCTAGGAATATCCTCTAGGAAGTGGTGTAGTCACTCAGCCTCCTCCTCACATTTGTCCAAAGCTATAAGCTCAGATTTCATAGTGAATCTAACTATAACAATCTATTTTGAGGATTTTCATGCTACGGTAGCACATCCTAGTGTGAAAACATACCCGCTAGTAGACTTAGTATCTTTCTTATCAGATATCCAATTTGCATCAATATATCCTTCTAGGACCGCTGGAAATCTTGAATATTGTCGTCCATAATTTCAAGTATATCATAAGTACATGAGTACTCTTACAATGGCTTTCCAATGTTCAGCTCCAAGACTACACATGAATCTACTTAGTTTACTTAATGTATAGGTTATATCAGATCTTACATCAGACTACTTATCACTCTGGAGTACTCTACTTGAGAGATACTCTAACATTTATTCTTGGACAAATGTACAATACATCCATCGGTATTTTTGATTCAGTAGTGTCATCTTTGCTAAGTTTTCTAAGAATAAAATTCACATAATGAGACTGACTTAAAATAAATCCATTTGATGTTCTTTTGATTTTTATTCTCAATATAACATCAGTAAGTCTCATATCCTCCATATCAAATCTAGATTTTAACATGTCTTTCATAGATTTGATCATCTTATCGCTACTCCCAACGATAAGCATGTCATCAACATACAAGCACACAATAACATATCCATTTTCTGTATCTTTAACATAGATACATTTATCACACTCATTGATTTTGAATCCACTTGACATCATATGACTATCAAATTTATCTTGTCATTATTTCGGCACTTGTTTCAAACCATACAATGTTTTGACTAATTTACAGGCTTTCTTTCCTTGCCCAAGAGTGGAAAACCCTTCTAGTTGTTCCATGTAGATTTCTTCCTCTAAATCTATATTTAGAAAGGATGTTTTCATATCCATTTGATATACTTCAAGATTTTACAAAGCTGCAATTATAAGTACCATCCTAATATAGTTTATTCTCGACACCGAAAAATATGTATCAAAATATCAAGACCTTCCTTCTGTCTGTAGCCTCTAATTACAATTCTAGCCTTATATTTATCAATTGATCCATCGAATTTTATTTTTTGTTTGAAAATCCATTTAGAACCCAAAGGTTTACAACTAGGTGGAAGATCCACTAGTTCCCAAGTATGATTTTATGAAATGAAATCAATTTCACTTTTAATGGTCTCTTTCTAAAAAAAAGGATCTTCATTTGAGTTTACAGCTTCATTGAAATTTTTTTGTTCATTTTCAATCATATAGGTTAGAAAATCAGGATCAAAAGACTTTTCTGTCCTAACTCTTTTACTTCTTCTAGGCTCTACTCGACTTCTTCATCTTGACCCTGATTATCTTCTTCATCAATAGTCTCAAGAAGTCTTATTGAAGAGCTTGACTCTTCCTTGGATTTGTAAGAAAATACATGTTCAAAGAATGTTGTATACCTAGACTCCATTATCGTGTTCGTGTCAATATCAGGATTGTTAGATTCTTACACAATGAATCAATATGCATTATTATTATCTGCATAACCAATGAAAAATCAATCGAAGTTTCTTATCATATCTTCACCTTTTTGGGTGTAGGTACCATCAATTTAATGAGTCACCTCTATATTTATTAGTATTTGTATGAATATTTTATACCTTTCCAAAACTTATATGGTGTCTTATCTTCTTTCTTTTTTGGTATCTTATTCAAAAGATAGTTAGCCGTCTTCTCCCCACATGTTCTGAGTTAATCTATAACTGATCAACAATGCGTTCATCATTTCTTTCAAGGTATGATTTTTGCGCTCAGCAACACCATTGGACTGAGTTGAATGAGGTGTTGTAGTTTCATATATAATCTCATGTTGATCACAAATCTCAAAAAATGGTGATTCATATTCACCACCTTGATCACTTCTTAGTACCTTAATTTTCTTATTCAGTTGATTCTCAACTTCATTTGTATAGAGAATGATTTTTCTATAACTTCATCCTTACTCTTTAACATATATACATAACAGTATTTTGTGCTATCATAAAAAAGTAGTAAAATACTTATTACCACCTCTTGCTTGTACAAATTTTAAATCACATATATCACTGTGAATTAAATCATGTGGTTCGGTATTTTTTTCAACACTTTAGAATGATGACTTCATTAATTTTACCTCGACACAAGTTTCACACTGGTGATTTGAATCAATATGATATGTTGGTAAATGATCTAAGTTAATTAATTTACGCAAAATATCAAAATTAACATGACTTAGTCTACCATGTCATAAATTGGAAGACTCAAGCAAGCAAGTAGAAGAACTAGCTTCATTAATATCGGGTTTGGCCAGAGTCATTACATTAAGTTTGAACATCCCATCACTCATATAACCATTACCAACATACATTCCACTCTTAGACAAAACAATTTTGTTTGACTCAAATACCATATGAAATCCATGGTTATTCAGCAGTGAACCAGACACAAGGTAATTTTGGATTTTCAGATACATACAAGACATTGTTCAGAGTTAATTCATTTCCAGGATTCATCTTCCAACATCACTTTTCCTTGGCATTTGATCTTAGAGGTGGTCGAGTTCCCCATGAATAGCTTCTCTCCATGCTCGATAGCTTCGAAGGTAAAGAACATCTCACGATCAGAACACACATGGCGGGTAGCTCCAGTGTCAATCCACCATTCCTTTGGATTTGGTCCAACCATGTTAACCTCAAAGACCACTACTGAGAGGTTGATATCAAAATGGTCTCGATAAATGTTCTCAATTACGTAGCCTTATTATTTCTCTTTAGCTATCTATACTTAGAAGATTTTTGACACCGCTTGTCACGATTTAGCACTTGCCTTGAAACTTTAGTTTCTTAGAAACCTCTCATTTAGGTCCCAGCTTGTTTGGACCTTTCCCATTGTTGTTGGTCATCTTGGCTTTGAAACCTTGACCATGCTCTATAATGGTAGCCGTTGCTGCAGCAACAGGGTTTGGCCCTCTTTATTCAGATAGCATATTATCTTCTTCGATTTAGAATCGAATAATAAGATCATTGATGCTCATTTCCTTTCGTTTGTGCTTGAGATAATTCCTGAAATTGTTCCACACAGGAGTCAATTTCTCAATAATATAAGCCATTGGAAATGATTCACCTAACATCATTCCCTCGTGCAGGATAATTTGTAGTTCTTGTACTTGACTGATCACCATTTTAGAATCTCCTAGTTTAAAATCCAGAAAGAGGACCACGATAAATTTCTCGGTGCACGCGTCTTCAATCGTGTACTTTCGTTCAAGAGATTCACATAGCTCCTTCATTGTTTTCTTGTCTGAATAAACATTATACAAGGAATCCATAGGACCATTCATTATGTAATTCCTACATAAATAATCAAAATGTTTCCAAGCATCAACAGTACTAATTGCTTGGAAATCTTGTTCATCGTCATTGAGCTTAGGAGCTTTTTCAGTCAAGCATTTTGTCAGATTCAACGTGATCACGTAGAATAGCATATTTTGTTGGCATCTTTAGAAATTCAGATCGTTAAATTTCTCAGGTATCTCTCCGTGAGAAATAGGCATCAGGTGCCATACGGGCCACGGAGGTCACAACAAGGTTCTGCACACCAAGATTTGACAATTGAACCCCAACAGTAGAGTTATACCCTTGGTTTTCAGCAGCATGATTCGCTACAACATTGTTGTCGATTTCAATTACCATATTTTTTTTTATTTGAAATATAAACCACGTGTATCAACACTTTTAAAAATTATACTATTTTCTCAAAGACGAAAATATGTTAACTTTTCAAATATTTTCCAAAACAAACCAAATATTACTTTTACAGATAACTGTCAAGACGAACTGCTAGGGTTCTAAGACCCAATCTAGGACCAGCCCTCTCAACAATATTCAATTCTCAGGTAATTGGAGGGACAAGTCCTCTTAAATTTCACTTTTCTATACAGAACTTCTCTGTATAATATTAAAAGTAAAAGTTTTCAGGTTGAAGAAACCCAAATCAATTTCCAAAATATTATTTTGGACAATTTTTGAAAACTAAATTAATTTCTAAAAATTAATTCGATAACGCAATAACTTGTATAAAACTAATTTTTTTAAGATTGTTGGAAATATTGTATTGCATTATAAGATTAAATAGAAATAATAACAATAAAACAATTCTGTAAATACATTACTTACAATATGTAAACATTAATTACAAATAACAATGCAAATATACTAATTATGAAATCTAAATATAAAGTAAATACCAACGTTAAACAAATCGGACAGAGTACACCATAATGATAAATTAAATTGAGTCTTGTTTACAAATTTTCTTAAAACATTTATGTCATCTCACTTGTGGTGCTAAGGTTGATAACGTCATCTGTTTTTCAAGATAAAACGGTTTGAGGCAGTTGAAGAGCACACAACTTCACCACCTTGATCGAACTAACTTGTCAGAATTCTACCACCAGAGTAACGACGTAAAACCAAGACTTGGACCGGAAAACCAAACCATTGACAGAAACAAAAATAAACCAACCAAAAATGAACCAAGAAAACTTGAAGAAAAACTAAAAAAATGTGGGGACCAAGAATTCGGAGAAAAAGAGAGCTAGAATTCCCTTTTAGTCAGTAAAATGAGGAGACGAATGCATCATTTTATACGAGGTATTATTAAGGCTATTTAACCCATTAAAAGGTCATTTAACCCAAATAAAATCCAATAATGTTTTTCCTCATAATTTGCAAAATAAAAAATATTTTGGGCCTTAAACTACAAAGAATATTGGAAAATTTTGCATTATAGACAAGATTAGGAGGGGTATTTAAAGCAATAGCAGGTTTTTAATATAATTAGGTAAATAGCAAGTTTCTAAAATAGTCAATAATTTACATAAAAATACCCCTCATCTATATATATATTTTCTATATTTTTTGGTAAATCAACTATCTAAAACTGATAGATTTAATTAAAATATCTTATAATTAAGAAAATCGTAATTATAATTATACCTAATAACCAGCAAAATTATAATTAATGAAATCAATAACCTCCACACTCAACTAAAATTTTGAATTAAAAAATCTTAAATGGAATTCAAATTAAATCAATATAACATCAACAATAAATCAGATATAATACGATAATGATATAAACACCGAAAATTTTAATAAATTTAAATTTAATGCTTGTTTTGTAGTAGTATCATAGTAAATCATTAGTAAATATGTGATATACTATACTTCACTTGCACAAAATTCAAACTTATATAATTACGATTTTCATAATAAGTAATTAACAAATTTAATGAAGTTTCAAAAAGAAATAATTCACGTCATGTATACACCCTAAAATGGAGGAAACCTTAATTACCCTATAACTCGTTAATTGAAATAATATTGACAAGGTAAATTTGAAATTTGAAATCTACCATTAATTGAGATAATATTGGAAAATTACAGTTTCCAAATAACCAAAAAAATTAAAAAAAAAACATATAATCTCGCCACCCTAACCGCCAATAATTACAATAAGTAAACCACAAGTCAATCAAACATCAAATCACAAAATCAACAAAACATCAAGAAACCCCTCCCAAATTGTTTGTTCTACTTCTGAAACCTCCATTCACATAGCAACCGCGATTAACGTTTGAACAAACTTCCATTCACATAACAACCGCTATTGACGCTCGAAGAAACCTCCATTGACTAAACTAGTATAATATTCAATAGATGTTATACTCAGTTATCGACCCATCTTTTTTTAACTACTTTCCAACATAAAAAATTACAGAATATTGAAAAATCAATAAATTAGATTAACTTGATCGTCAGTAGATGATATACTTAATACTATCAAAAAATTGTTTGAAATCAATAAAATATAGATGCATGTTCAATCGGTGATATAATATGATAAGAAAACAAAGAAATCATGGTGATTTTACTAAATCCAACCATTATTGATAGATTGATTCAGATAAGCTAAGAACGAACGATCTTATTTTCCTTAGTAATACATTGAAACTGTTAAAGATAATAGAAGAGAAAAGATGGTTTATCTTTTCCGTCAATGGAGGTTTTTTCATCGTCATTGGCTTTCGCTATGTGGATGGAGGTTCCAGGAGTAATTTGCAAATTTGGGAGGGTTTTTATTTTTTGTTGATTTTGTGGTTTGATGTTTAATTGACTTGTGGTTTAGTTATTATTTACCATAGTTAGAGTAGCTTCCATAATCAAAATCACTAAAAAATAGGAAATTAAATTAAACAATAAGATTTAATTGAATTTGAGTTTAAAATAATATATATTAATAATATTATAAACTGATAATATCAAAGATAATGATATATCATTAATTGACATGGCCTTACAAATTCAAATAATTGAATCTATCAAATGATAGGTAAAATTGTCAACCAAAAATCATGAATAGATTTTTTATGATGTAGCGCTAGAAATATGCTATTTCCCAAAAAATTGAAAACTCTGCAGTACTTTAATTTAGCTTTCAAAACATGTATATTTAGTACAATTATTTAAGAATATTCCATATTTTATGACATTTAGGCTTCCTATGAGAAAAATAAATAAATCTGGAGCAAAAGATAACTTGTTGGCCCATATAGAGAAAGTCATTAGGCTTACCAAGTTATCACCATTGATACAAGCATCTCTATATATACCACTCCAATCTTTTCTCCCTTTCCAATGTGTGATTTCTACAATTCTCACCTATTTTTTCATTCTCATTTAGCTCATTTTGTGAGATAATTTCACATTCATCCCTAAACGAGTTTTGACAAATTGATAATCGATTCTCATTTAGCTTATCAAGTTATCACCATTGATATAAGCATCTCTATATATACCACTCCAATCTTTTCTCCCTTTCCAATGTGTGATTTCTACAATCCCACCTATTTTTTCATTCTCATTTAACTCATTTTGGGAGATAATTTCACATTCATCCCTAAACTAGTTTTGACAAATTGATAATCGATTCTGATGTACTCATGGAGGAGAACTCAAATATCTGAAAACCTTACACTTTAACTTAGTGAGTCCCATCTAAAAATTTGTTCAAAATTGATTTATGAATATGGTGTATAAAATACTCATTTTCCATCATATGTATAAAAACCTCAAACATATCTCAGCTAAACCATTAATTAAGCAAATACAAGCATTCATTACTTCTTACTAGCCACCTTCCTCTCTCCCTCTTCTTCATATTTCTATTTTCACTCGTTTCTTGGTAGTATATTAAAGTACTATACTTATCTATAAGCACATCCATGCCTTTTTTTCTTTCATCTTAAATTAGGTGTTTTATTTGAAGAACACTTCTACATTTCTACTTAACAGATCTATTGCAGGAAATTAGCGGAGCAAAAATTCTGAATCTTAACTTTTCGACCTTGATTGCAATAATATAAATTAAAAAAAATAGATTTTGAAACATAAAACTAAAATCATATGATATTTCTTTTCAGTTAAATCTCCACACTAAAATTCGAAAAAAAACAAAATTTGGCCCGAGGAGGTGTGTATATTTTTTCTGTTTGCCTTTCCTTTTAAAAACTATTTCCATTTAACATGGCCAATGTTTCAAAATAACCCTAATTTGAATCGTTTATATATATAATTCTAGATGCTCTCTCAAAATCTCTCGGTACACCATTTTTTTTTCCAAATACACCCGCAATCCAATTTAAAGTTTTGACCACTTTCTCTATACACCTTGTAATATTCCTAATGTATCCTCTTCTTACACTCAAGTCATCCTCCATTCTCCTTTACATATTTTAAGAATCTTCTACTCTAACTCATTCATCCCAACTACTCATGTAAAGGATATTTTCCGCTAATTAGGATCAAAATAAAAAGTATTGATAATGATTGATTTATTTAAGTTGTATTGAATGACTGTATATTTAATACATTGGTCTTATAGAAACTTCCGAACTTATATGAGTTGATTAGAATAATGATAAAGGGAAGGGGAATGATTATCCTCCCTATGTCGTTTCGGAGGCACTCATTATGCCTAGAGATCACACTTATTCATGGGGATCTTTCTGTCAGGTGTGGTCCTCTTTCGCTTTCTTACTTATCATTTCCATCTATCTCATTCGGCCATCAATCAATCATAGTCACTTGGTGATTTTTTATGGTTCTAGCCAGTCAATCGTAGCCACTTGGTGACCTGTCATCATGTCTCGTCTGAGTCATTCAACTATCTAATCAATCATTGCCACTTGATTGTCATTCCGGACCCATTTCGTCCATTCCCATTCTTCTTCTGATCCTTCTCTTCCCGTTCTTGCATAGTCCAGCGAGTGCCTTATCCATTCAGGATAGTTCTCTGAGTCTCAGATTCCTTTTTCTATTCCAGAGGCGTGGGTCCTTCGTCAGTATTTTCCCATTGGCTAGTCAGTTTTTCCCATTTTGGTGCTCTTTCCTGTTCTCGGTATGCGTCTGGCTATTCTTCATTTATTTACGGGTGTCTCACGACATCAATCTTCTCTCTCATTTCCACTTTTCTACTTCTTTCCGCGAGCCCTTTGGTTGGCCCTCCTTTGTCCACGTGGCAGTGGGTATTTTTTACATGTTTATTTGCCACTTCATTGCACTTCAACAATGCTCATCGAAGCATAATGAATGTTCCCGACACGTGTTCAGTTTTGGGGAGTGGTTATCCTTGTTTCGTTTTCACCTATTCGTTACTTCTTTTATCCTACAAAACATTAATTGTTGCGCATAAAAAGTTATCTTCTAAAATAATAAAATGGCATACCACCATTGCCTCATTTCTACGCAAGTTGGCACGCTCCTGAAAATTTCTTTCTGTCTTTGCTTTATGTCGTCTTATCTTCCTATGATAAGATCTTATCACTACACATGTGCATGCAGGACTCTTATTTCATTCCTCATGCACGTCTTTTCATCTACCCGTACTCGTGTAGTGCATATTTTCAGGCCATTAGTTTCTTTTTCTATAACTATTACCGCGCCACTCGCCCGTTGCAAGCGACAGTTGGTATTTAGTAGCTTTTTTCCATGCATTTTTCATTTTCTTGTATTTTTATTTTCTTTGACTATGTCCTTTTGTATTTTTCCACATTTTAAATGAAATTACCTTTTTGCAGCAAGTTCTGTCTTTTTCCTTCTATTCTCAATAGCAGTAACTTTTTCTGTCATTCCCAACTACGGGAATAGATTTTCCTAACAAAAACTCTTGAAAGATAATTCTCTTTTCTCAAACACTTAACGAAAATTTTGAGAAGCGATACTTTAGACCAAAAGTACTTAAGAATGTATAAAAGGTTTTTCAGGTTACCTATTTTCTTCATGCCCTTTATGCCTTTAAAAGTTTTTCTTGTAACTAGATTTCCTTTTCTTAATTACTTAGAAATTTTTTCAAAGAATGCTCAGGAAAGAGTATGCTTGCCCATTTTGGCCATATCTACTTTCCATTCGTTGAGGCTGGAACTACCGCTTCGTATACAATGTAAAGGGTTCGTTCTTTCGTTTGTTGTAATTTATTTATTCCTGTTGTGATGAATGGGCCCGTTTGATTTGTCTGTTTCCATGATTTTTCCTCTTTTAGTTATTTTTATTTTGAGTGTAGGACTTATGGGATACCCCTATTAAGGACTTTTCATGCCCCGAGTTCCTTCTAGGAGGATGTATGAACTACCCATCCTAAGGACTTTTTATGCTTTTAATTTCTTTTGGGAGTATGACTTATGAACAGTCCCTCCCAAAGACATTTAGGCCATTATTTCTGTGTAGTAATGATTCAGCTGAGGTGAGAATATTAGCATCAAAGTTTTTACGTGGAAAACTCGTGCAGAAAAAAACCACAAGAAAGGTGTTTCACTATAATGAGTTTTCTCATTCCTTATACAAAATATTTCTTCAAATGAATCGCGTTCCATGGTTTCTACAATTCCATTCCTTCTCCCGTTTTTAGATGGTAATAGTTATTTTCTCCTATTTTGCTAATGACGTATGGTCATTCCCATGTTGGCCCGAGCTTCCCTTCCGTCTTAAAGATTTTTCTGAGGACCCTCCCGTCTGGAATTCCTGCTTCCTTACTTTCTTCTGGAAATAAGCTATTCTTTTCTGATTGTAATGGGCCATTATGATCAGGGTTATTTCCCATCTTTCTTCTAGTTCATCAAGGTTGTTCCTTAGGAGCTCTTCATTCTATTGTTCATTTAGCTCGGATCTAATGGTGGGGCTTCCAATTTTCATGGGAACGGCTACTTCTGCTCCGTATGCTAGCGCGAATGGGGTTCTGCCCATTGTCTCTCTAGGAGTTGTTTTGTATGCTTACAAAACTGAGGGTAGCTCCTCCACCTATTTCCCTTTAGCGGTCTCTAGTCGTTTCTTCAAGTTATCAAGTATAACCTAGTTTGATCTTTCTACTTGCCCATTCTCCTATGGGTAGTTAGGTATGGAGAAGCGATTTGTGATCTTCAGATCTTCACAAAATGTTCTTACTATGTTCTCGGTGAACTGAAGTTCGTTGTCAGATACCAAGATCTAGGGGATCCCGTATCTGCACACCAAGTTTTTCCATAGGAACCCCCTTATTTCTCCCTCACGAATTCTGGCAAAAGCTTCAGCCTCAATTCACTTAGTAAAATAATCTGTTGCTACTAATAAAAAATGCTTTTGGGAAGCTGCCATGGGAAGTGACCCAACAATATCCATGGCCCACTGCATGAACGACCAAGGATTAGCCACGGTTTTGAGTTCTCCGGTGGCCATTTTTGCTACGTGTGTGAAACGCTGATAGTTGTCGCACCTTTTCGCATATTGTTTGGCATCCTGATGCATTCGGGTCCAATAGTATCCTCCATACATGACTTTGTGGGATATTGATCTGCCCTCAATGTGGTTTTCGCATATGTCGTCATGAATTTCTACTAACATATATTGGGCCTTCTTTTTCCATAGACACTTCAAGTACGATCCTGTAAATATTTTCTTATATAATACCCCATTAATCATCGTGTACCTGGCACCCCGTTGTTGCACCTTCTTGACAAGTAGTTTGTCTTTAGGAAGATTTCCTTTACGAAGGAAGGGGACTATGTCGTCCTACCAACTGGGTAACCATTCAACTTCTACATCATCCACGTTATTCCAAAAGAGCAAGATGTTTGGCTCCTTCAGAATTTCCATGGGGACATTCCTTTTATAGGGGAAGCGTAGTGAAGATCTCAGATTCGCCAATACATCTGCATGCCCATTTTCTATTCTCGAGATTTGTTGGATCTCGTAATTTTTTAACGTACCGAGGAGATCTTTTGCTTGTTGTAAGTAGTTCATCATCTGTTCATCTTTAGCTATGTATTCCCCCGTGACTTGTTTCATAATTAGCATGGAATCCTAAAATATTTTTACAACGGTTACCTTATATTCCCACAGCAAATATACTCCCACGATGAATGCTTCATATTCTGCTTCATTATTTGAAACATCATATAAGAAGGCGATGGATTGTTATAATCTTTCCCCGAAAGGTGTTTGTATTACTACTCCTGCTCTCGCTCCAGTATTATTTGATGCACCATCAATAGAGAGTTTTCATGTTCCTTCTTCCTCCATTTGACGGGGTCCCTGTACAACTTTCCCTTCAGTGAAGTCTGCCACGAACTCTGCTAATACTTGACCCTTTATTGAATTTTGGGGTTCGTAACTGATGTCGTACTGGCTCATCTCAATTGGCCACTTTGATATTCTCCCACTTGCCTATGTTGAGTGCAGAAGGCTTTGAACAGGCGAATCCGTCAACACCTTGATGTTGTAGGCCTAGAAATAAGGCCTTAACTTTCGTGCTACAGTTACAATGGTCAGTAATAGTTTCTCCATTCGTTTATATCTTATTTTTGTCACTATAAGACTTTTGCTCATGAAGTATATAGGTTTCTATTTCTTTCCCTCTTCTTTGATGAGTATTGCGTTCACTGCCCCCGTTGAGATAGCTACGTATAACAAAAGTTGCTAGTTAGGAGTTGGTTTGGAGAGTAAGGGGGAGTTGTTATGTACTCCTTAATGTTGGCAAAGGCTTCTTCACACTCTTCATAAGCCGCTCGTGGATTTTTTCCACAACTTCTCGAATAAAGGCTTGCATCCGTCCGTTGACCTGGGGATGAACCTATTCAGAGTGGCTAATCTTCCCGTTAATCCTTGGATTTCTATGATTGTCTTTACCTGGTCCGGATTTACTTCGATTCCCCGTTGTGTAACTGGGTGCCCAAGAAACTCTCGCCGCTACTCAAAAAGTGTGCTTCTCTGGGTTCAGCTTCATGGAATTTCTCCTTAGAATAGAAAAGACTTCTCAAGGTCATGAATGTGGTCTTCCTGCTTCTTACATTTGACCAACATGTCATCAACATAGACTTCCATATTCTTCCTGATCTGATCGCGGAAGATTTTGTTGACCAGTCTTTGATAAGTTGCACATGCATTGTTTAGACCAAAGGGCATGACTTTATAACAATAGACGTCGTACTCAATAATGAAAGAACTTTTTCTTATCATGTTGGAACACTTTTACCTGATTGTAGCCTGAGTAAGTATCCATGAAGTTGAGTAGTTCGTGCCCTGAACTGGTATCTACCATTTGATCTATCCTTGGTAATGGGTATTCGTCTTTAGGGGCATGCCTTTTTTAGGTTAATGAAGTCCACGTTGATCCTTCACTTCCCGTTCTTCTTCCGCACCATTACCATATTAGACAACCATTCATGGTAGTTTACTTCCCTGATAAAATCCGCTGCCAAGAGCTTCTCGACCTCCTCTTTGATCACTTGATTTCGTTCGGGGGTAAAGCTTCTCTTCTTTTATTTTACAAGTTTTATGACGAGATCCATGTTTAACCTGTGGCATATGATCTCTTTTGGGATGTCGGGCATCTCTTTTGCCGTTGCTGTAAATACATCTCCTTTTTCCTTCAAAAATTTCACCAACTTCCTCTTCTCATTTTCCTCGAGGTAAGCATCAATGTTGGTCATCTTCTGGGTCTCTTCTTCCAAACATATGAGCTATGTTTCCTCTCTCGCCTAGTACCTTGGGCCGTCTTGTCCATTTTCCTATGATTGTTATAAATCTGTGGGTTTTTTTCTTTTGGCCTTCTCTGTGGCATTTTTCTTAACGGACTGTAAAGCGTTCACTGAATAAATATGAGTCACGGCCTAGTCGACTCTTATTGTTTTCACTCCCTCTAATGACAGGTACTTCAACACTTGGTAGAACGTTTAGGGTACAGCCTTCATCTTGTGGAGCCAGATCCTCCCTAGGATCACGTTGTACGAGGACGTCATTCCTAGCACCATGAACTCGGTCATATAGTTAATCATATTTGCGTTCACTGAGGGAGTCAGAGTTCCTTCCGAGAAGTTGATGGCTCTGTTGAAACCAATCAACGGCTATGAAGTCCCTTAAAACTTTTGATCTCCCATGGACATCTTCTCCACGGTTGCTCGGTATAGGATGTTCGCTGCGGTCTCATCATCTACCAGGGCTATTCTCAACAGGTAGTTTCCAACTTGTATTAAGATGACTAGCGCATCATTTATGGTACTCGTCGTGCTCCAGATCTAATCGTCAAACACCAACGACAGATTCCGATTGACATCTGAGGGTTTTTGCCAATGTCTATCTAATATTGGCCGCTTGCAGTATATCTTCCTTTTCCTTTTTCGTTTTTCCTTCTAGTTGGGTTAGTGCTATAACCATGTCAACGATGCAGAGGAGTTGGTTCCCCTTATCTCGCTTGTCTTCCCCATGACTATCTTTCTCAGTCTCCCACTTCTGATCATCTTTCTTTACGAATTGACCAAGGTTACCTTCCTTGATCAATTGTTCAATATAATCTTTAAGCTGAAAACAGTCCCGTGTGTAATGCCCGTTGCTCATGTGGTAGGAGCAATATTTATCTTTATCTCTGTAGCTTGGTTCCTTGGTGAATGGGGCTGGTCTTTTCGCCTCCATTATCTGGTTGACCGGAATGGTCAACAAATTGTAGAGTTTTTCCCTTGGATGGACTCTGTCAAGATCCTCGCCTTGGGTACGTGATTCTTTCTTGCTTGATATTCTTCACATCTTCTCTTTCCGTTCTATCGTGCTTCCTTCTTTTGGGTCTTACACCTTTTTTTCTATTTTCGTGATCCCTCTTTCTTCCGTTCAACTATTTTCTGCATACTCCTATTTTCTTCCTCCATAATGATGTATGCTTGAACCCGTTGAAAAAATTCTTCCATAGAAATGGGTTTCACTTTGAACAGATTCTTTAAAAAGGGTGATTCTGGGTCCAGACCTCGTCGGAAGGCCAATCTAGCGAATTGATCGTCATAGTTGTAGACCTTGGCTATCTCATCTTTGAAGCGATTAGTGCACTCCTGCAGGGAGTCCCCTCCCTTGGTAGAGATTGTCATCAAGTGTTCCAAGCCTTCCATGACCATACAATAAGTAGAGTATTGCTCTATGAAAATGGAGGACATAACAGTGAAGCTCGCGATCGAGTGAAATGGCAAGGAGTGATACCACTTCAAAGTAGTCTCGTCTGGACTAGTGGAGAACATTCTACACATCAACTTGTCGGTACAGCGCCATGTCTTGTCTGAATCATCGAAGACGTTCTATGGGATCATTTTTTTTCTTCGTAGCATTTGAATCTAGGAGCAATGAATTTTTTGGATATGGGCGCCGCTAAGACTTCTGGGCTTAATGGTGTGCGGATAAGAGATCCGAGGTCAGTATTTCCTATACTCCCGAGATTCCTCATTTCCATCATCTTTTGTTCCAACAATTCTTCTATTGATTTCTTTGACATGACACGGGATTGTCGAGCCTCTCTCTTGGACTTCCTCTTCCCGTCGCATGTTTCTATTGTTCTCATGGTCTCCTTGTCTTCCATCTCGACGGTTTCCCCCATAGTGGGTGTCCTGTTCATTGTTATTTTCCCGTTCATCATCATTCACTCGTTGACTAACCTCTGCTCATGTTTTTGTAAGTTCATGTTGTAGTGTGTTGATTTGATCTTGCACATTCTGTCATGCGTTACGTATTGCTTCAGCATTCTTCTGTTCTATCTCATGCATCCCCTTTCGGACCGTCTACAACATTTTTATTGGTGGGGTTGGTTGATCTACGTGGTCATCTCCATTTCGGGTTCAGTTGCCCTCATTTAGGACTCTGTTGGATCTAGTTTTAGGCATGTTTATGGTCTTGTAGGGTGGGCCTCTTCAGCTTTTCTCTTTCAATGAAAGTATCAAAATGTAAAGGATTTTTTTCACTAATCAAGGATCAAAGGGAAAAGTATTGATAAGGGTTGATTTATATGAGTATTAATGAGAGAGGGAGAGAGAGAGGGGGAGAGAGAGAGAGAGAGAGAGAGAGAGAGAGAGAGAGAGAGAGTGTGTGTGTGTGTGTGTGTGTGTGTGTGTGTGTGTGTGTGTGTGTGTGTGTGTGTGTGTGTGTGTGTAAGGAGTAAATGCTCTGAGTTGTATTGAATGTATGTGTATCATTAATACACTGACATTATACAGGCTTCCTAATTTACAGGAGTTGAATAGAATAATAATAAAAGGGAGGGGAATGATTATCCTCCCTCTATGGTCTTCAAAGCACTCATTATGCCTAGAGAGACCACTCATTCGTGGGGATCTTTTTGTGAGGTATGGCCTTATTTACCTTCCTTACTTATCATTTTCATCTATCTCATTCAGCCAGAAATCAGTCACAGTCATTCCGTGATTTCTTGTGGTCTGAGTTAGCCAGTCGTAGCCACTTAATGGCTTGCCATTATGTGTCGTCCGAGTCATTCAGCTACCTAATCAATCATTGCTACTTGACTGTCATTCCAGATCCCTTTTGTTTGTTCCCATTCTTTTTCCGATCCTTCTCTTCGCGTTCTTGCACAGTTCAGTGAGTGCATTGCCCATTCAGGCTAGTTCTCCGAGTCTTAAGTTCATTTTCACGTTCCAAAGTGTGGGTCCTTCGTTAGTCTTTTTTCGTTGGCCAGTCACCTTTTCCCGTTCTGGTGCTCTTTCTCATTCTCGGTATACGTCCGGTCATTCTTCATTTGTTTACGGGTGTCTCGCGACATCAATCTTCTCTCTCGTTTCTACTTTTCTGCCACGTTCTGGTTGACCCTCCTTGTCCACGTGGAAGTGGGTATTTTTAACATGTTCAACTCCACTTATTTGTTTCAAATAAGAACTTTCCACTCATTATTTCTTAATTTATTTTGATTACTAATATTAAAACAATTAAGAAACGAATCAACTTTCTAGAACTGAAAAAAACTTATGCCATTCCACAGTCAATGTATTATAATACATTTTCAAGTCAGACGACCAACTTTACTAAACTCTGAAATGACAGTTTAGAAGTCATATAAAAATTTAACTTTGCACCTTGTGTATGTGAGCTAAATTTCATAGAACACAAACTATTCACTAAATGCTTGTGGACCTTTTAATAAGAATGTTACGATGTTACATATATGAATATCAGTTTATATATTACAAAAACAAATCTCTGTAATCACATAGATCATTTTTCATTATTTTAAATCATATAATCATATCTCACTTATCCTAGAGCACGTCTAATACAAGTCTAATATTAATATTCTCTACATAGGACTCAATTAGTAGGAAAAGATTTTGTAGATGATTCTTTTGAGTTTTCTACTAATTCAATCTTATCTTCTAATGAGATTATACGTTTGCTATATATGTCTAGCTCTTTGATGGTTCTGAGGCTCCTTTAATTGCTTCAGTGTTAACACAACAGATTTTTATCAGAAGTCTTTCAATCGTGTCAATCTCTAACTCTATTAAGAACTTACATAGCTAGACAACTTCCTTTGTAGTTTCTTAAACAGCTATATATTCAGCTTTCATGGAGGTAATACAATTTTATTTTGCACTCCTCCAAATAAACCACTCTGCCTCCTAGACTAAACATATATTGTCACATACCAAAGGTAGACTTTCTCGAGTCTTTGCTAGTTTGAAAACTTGAATCCATATATCCAATAGGTGTGAGATCCTCACCATAATACAAACATATAATCTTTCATTCTCCTAAGATACTTGAGTATATTCTTTACAATCATATGATGCTCTTGTCTTGTATTCGACCAATATTTACTGGCTATGCTTATTGCAAGCTGATATCTGATCTGGTACACAACATAGCATTCATAAAACTTCCTTATGTCGAAGCATAAGAGAATGTCTTCATGTTATCTATATCATCTTGTGCTTTAGGATATTGATTCTTAAATGATAGATTTCATTTCCAAAATTAATAAATCTTTTTTGGAATCTTGCATTGTAACCGTTTAAGAATCTTATCTATATACACGAATTATGATAGACATGTCTTCCTGGGTTAATGGGTTAATGGTCATGGATGGCCTTAATCTCAAGTATATATGTTGCTTCTCTCGAGTCCTTCCTTCATATCAAACTTGTTAGATAATCATAATTTTACATTTGACATTAATCCTACATCGTTTCTGATAAAGTGAATGACATCCACTTAAATAACTAGAAAACAATCGTGTTTTCTTCCTTTCTCTTTTATATACATGGTTCATGAAGGTTTTGATCAAAACAAAAATATTTGATTTCCTTATCACACTTTATGTTCCATGACCTTGATGTCTGTATAAGACCATATATCAACCTATATAACTTGCAATGCATATGGCCTTGGCCCTCAACGACAAAGCCAAGTTAAGACATAAAAGGATATTTAGATATTGCCATTAAAAAATGCAGTCTTGACATCTATTTACAAAATCTCATAATCAAGATAAGCAACAATGGGTAACAATATCCATATGGACTTAAGCATGTTCGAAGGTTTCCTCATAATGGATCCATTTGTTTGAATATACCATTTTGCAACAAGCCAAGCTTTGATTTCCACATTCTCGTATATGCCTCTCTTCTTCTTCTTCTAGAACTACTTTGCACCCAATGGGTTTGATCACCTCAGACACTTTTACAAGCTCACATACCCCATCGAAGTTAATGAAATCCATCTTGTTGTCGCTTTGTGCTAATGATCTACATTTGCATCATTGACAACCTATGCTTCCTATGATATATATCAGGCTCCTCATAGATAGCCTCAAAAGTCTCTCCCAAGAGCTTGTATCTCTTAGGTGAGTCTATTTCTCCCATTTCGACATAGTTAAGTAGTACTAGAAAGTACTTTATTATTGTTCACTATATCAATTCTACTCTTTGTAACTTTTTCATTCTCTAACTGGTTCTGGCCACTAGTGTTCTTATCAGTAACTCTTCAATGACTATGTTACTTTTAGATTTGAAGCTTTTAATCATCATTCAAGAAGACAATGTTTTTACTCACAAACACTTTTTCTTCTTCGGTAAAAGAAATACACTTTCTTTTCTTTTCACATTGCTCATAAAACCATATACTTTTGATTTATTCTCTAACTTGATGATTTTACTTTCTATATAAGATCTTTAGGGTAGTAAGTGTTTAAATATCAATCACATCTATGGATCTTATTTAAATTAACGTGGGCCATATGTAAGTGACATTAATAGGCTTCATGAAGAAAAAAATATTTCTTTTTTAGTTGCACCCCTTCAGTATCATGCAATATATTTTTTAGATTAACAAAATACACATCATCTACCAATGTATGAGAAAAAATGTAATAAAATTATTCTTTCTAAATATTAAATCAGTCGAAAATAAAAACTAAATAAAAACTATAGCCTCCCAAACCGAGGCAAGAATAGAAATTAAGTTCCATCCAACGATACAAAAAGACGGTTTGATGTTAATGCTCTCCAAGCTATCAAAGGAAAGATGCTGATAGAAACCAATGGAACACGTGCTTCCATTCCCAGAACAACTCCATCTCCACTTCACTTAATTTCCTGGTTTCCTCAAACACATACAAAGAATTACATATATGATTAATGGTTGCAAAATCTAGACATGAAGATTAGTAGAATCATCAATTAAACATGACTTACTGATGTAAACTGCGTTCTTCTTTGATAAGAAGATCCCATAGTAGCTTTCCAACGACCATACCTATCACAATAGAAGCACTTGCCCTTACCCTTATCCTTATTTTCCTCTTTCTTCTTGGGTTCTATTTGTTAAAAAACCTTCTTAAATTAGTTTAGTAGAAATATAATTTTTTTCATGAGTTCACTGTATATTTAATGATTTTAAATTAAATTATAGGATTAGAAGAATTTAGATGAAATTTGTATTAGCCTAGAATGCTTGTAATCGAGCATGTTTGACTAATCTAGATAGTTACTAATATTAACTAGATCAAACTATTGTCCCTTGATAACTCATGCTAATTATAAAATCTCACATTTAAAAGTTCAAGTATGAGCAGATCTCTTTCTGGAAACTCATGGTCTCCATTATTGAACTATAGTAAGGTATTATTATGATACCTCGTCTTCAATATTTGGAGCTCCTTAAAGAAGGATACTCGAAACACTAATTACGATTATGATTTTCTCAAAGGATCACCTTGACAAATATATAACTGAGAACGACATCTCTAAAGAAGAGTTACTCTCTTAACATGAGTCTGAAGGTGAAGTGATGGTACGCACTTGTCTCACCTTGTAATATCCTCCCTGAGAAGTTCATTTACTTAGTAGAAAAGAGCATAGAACAACAATAGTTAGTCTACTATGTATTGATACCAGATTAGTAAAGTACTAACTATTAAATAATATCGGACTAGTGATTGATTGGATAAGATTATCCCATCTGATTTTATAGTTGCTCATTTTCCCTAAGGAGACGAGAAATTAGGAAGTTGAGATATTGTTGTATATTATTAAATGTTTATATATGAGTTTTTATGTTGTGCTATGAGTATGCTAAAATTTTGTTAAAATGACAATTTTAGTTAAATTTTGTTTTTCAGTAATTAGAAGTATCATCCATGAGCCTATTTGCGTCTATAATGAAAGAAAAATGAAAATAATCTTGATGGGAAGAATTATATAAATCAGAAGCGTAACCTTAAAATTATCTTTAACTATTGAGAGAATCAAGTTTATTTTTATGGATCCTTGTCCTCCAACTCCTACTAAGAGCTCCATTCAGGAGGACAAGTATATCGAGTTAGCCGTTTCTACATGTTGGCTTATATGTCATACGTGTTGCGACACCAACATCAACTATGGCCACAATAGTTGGGCTTATGCTCAATCTCCATGAGTTGTTCATAAGAGCCCCAATGGTATTCAGACGAGCTGGTCGCCTTTTAGTTTCCAAACACTCCTAAGATTGAGCATAATCCTAACTATCATAAAATCATAGTTAAACTCAAAATATATTTAACATTATTCGATATAATCATCATTAACATAATATTCATTATATAACATGGTCCATATTCTAGTACCATATTTGATGTAATCATCATTGACATATTATTCATTCTATAATACCCTCCATATTATAATACCATGCATAATTGAGTGCAGTACTATCGATCTGATATTTGTACACATCTTTCTCTCCTTAGGATCAAAATTCATTCTATTAATCAACTTTGATAATTGTTCATACTATTGAGAGATGACTACAGTAAAATTATCAAAATCTCTAGTATCTCAATAGAGAGATACTAAACATTTAGTTTACTATGACCGCATAAATATTTACTTGAAAGACACTGTGTCACTTTATTAAAAAAAATCTTTATGAATTCTACTGAGAATGTATAAATTCAATATCCAACAACTCACTCACAAAACCTATATAATACGTTTACTCATAGAATATCATGATGAATAGATTAAAATGTTTGAGCTATTAAATATAGACTCATAATTCTTATAAGATTGACAATCATAAAATAATATCATCGAGACATAATTCTCTTTTGATTGTACTTTATAAAATCAGATTCATTAGTCATTTCAACTAATCTCAATACATTCTAAATGCACTAATTCATTCACATGTATTTTGCCTAATGATCAAGGTAAAATCACTGTACATGATGGTATACATTAGATTACAGTTTTCAAGCAATGTCACACAACTTTACTAAACTGTAAAATAAGAGTTTGCAAATCATAAAAACTCTTAGATTGTACCTTGTCTGAGTTAAACTTCATAGCACACAAACCAATAAGCAAATGTTTGTGGAACTTTTCATAAGAATGTTTTCATGTCATACATAAGAATATTAATTTATTATAATTTAAAAATAAATCGCCATAATTATATAGATTCCCCATAATTTTAGAGCAGAATCCTACATCTACATAATGACATAATGGATATCATTTCATGTTCTTATGAATTGAATTGTTTGCTTACAGACTGATGGATTACAATGCTATTCTCTGACTTGTAATTGAAACCCTGTATTTTACTATTTTTTGCTAGCATCCCATTATAATATATCCTCGCCTCCTTTTCAAGATACCATTGTTTCTCTGGTACAGAAGTTCCTATAAAAATGGAAGTCTCTGTTTTTTCTTCTAATCCTTTAACAAGACCAACATCAATAAGCATCGAGGATATAAGTAGAGTTTCATGATCAATGAAGATGAAGTCTCTTTTTTTTCTTCTAATCCTTAACAAGACCAACATCAATAAGCATCGAGGATATAAGTAGAGTTTCATGATCAATGAAGATGGATAGAGGCCAAGACTCTGAGGTTAATAATAATCTAGGTAGCTTTATTTATTTTTTATATAGAGAACTTGCAGGTTTTTCAATCATCTCTCCCCTATTTTAAGCCAATCTAATTAGAAATGCTATAGGAATGATAACATGATCGTACCTTTCACTATGGGTTCCTGGTGTAGAACTAGAAAATAGAAATCCTACTTGCTTGATGGTGGTTAAATCCATACTCTCAGAACATCAATGCCTTTATTTTATAGCATTCTTTATAATTCCCATTCTTCATATTACATTTAGAATCTTCAATATATAATTCTACATTTCTACTCCCATCACTATCAAAAGATTTACTCAATTATCATCATACAACAACTTGGTCACTCATATATTTATAAACAACATTAATAACCACAAGCTGTGGTAGCAATATTTTTTTTTCGGTTAGCACTGTGGTGGCAATATTTTTGGACACTCGTCTAGGGACACACTAAGGATATTCCTAAGTTACATGTCTATTTGACAAACTCATAGACCAAAAATAACAATGGGCCATCCATACCTGGTACATTGAAGCAGAAGAAAACCACAAGCTCTCAACCATGGATTATTTGACACCAAAATTTGAACTCAACTATTTATACTGCCATGACCGGAACTCGTTTATGCCCTATAAAAGCCTGTCGAAGACTTTGATATCCATTCCTGTAATGCTCAAGTGAGAAACAAAGCTGCCGAATGGCCTCTCGTTTCTGTTCTGCTCCTTCAATTATCATTACTCTTTGCCTCTCAATCTCCTTCTCCAATTCTTTCACTCTTGACCTCAGCTCCTCCACCAATTCATTTGCTCTCTCAGTTCCTGCCATCAGCTCCATATGTTCCTTGTGTAATTGGCTCATCTGCTCGTTCATTTGATCGATCTGTTCATCTTTAGAACTCACCTCAATTCTGAAAGTAACAAGTTCCTCATTAAGCTTATCTCTTTCTGATTTTATAGCAATAATGCTCGTATTCAATCTTTCTACACATTCGGTTCTATCCAGAATGTCTGCCTTCAACTGCTCCATTTTACGTTTAAGGCTCTCCTCTATTTCTGCCTTTTCACCTTTGACTTTTCTGATCTCCTCCTCCAAAACACGGCCACGACTTTCACACACTCTGATCTGTTCCTCCAAAAGAGCACGTTCCTCAATTAGCTTAGATATTTCAGCCTTCACTTGTGCTTTTTCTGGAAAAATCTTCTGCTCGGCATCTGAAACTGCTATCTTCAAATCCCTGATCTCATGCTCACGGTCTGATAAACTAGCTTTTAGCCTTGTAATTCTTTCTTGGAGCTTGGAGACCTCTCGTCTCTCTGCATTAAGCTTCGCTTTCCACGTAGATGTGTCTTTCTGAGCAGATTCAAGCTGATCTTGCAAAGAGCGGATTTTTTCAGAAGATCTATTCTTCTCAAGTTCAACCTTTATACTAGAAACTTCTTTCTCTGTGTCCTTAAGCCTTTCTTTGGTAATTCTCAACTCTTCCACTACATCGCTACCGAGGTTTGAGACTTCCATATCTAACTTCCCCTCTTGTATCTTGACATCTTTCTCTGACGCAGATTCAAACTCAGTGTGCAAATTTTTCGGAAAATCCAGCAACTTGTACTTCTGTAGTTCCACATTCAATCTCACGATTTCTTCTTCTGAAATCCGTATCTTTTTATTTGCAACCCTAAGGTCTTCCTCATACCCAGCCATTCTTGCAAGAAAGTCTTCAGATTTCTCAATTCTTGCTTCCCCAAATGAACTACCCACATTCTCTTCCTGTTTCAACTTGAGCTTTTCTTTCAATTCACGAAGCTCAATCTCCAATTCAATTGTCTTCCTGTTGAACCCTACTTCACTATCATTTTCCATTACAGCTGAATAATTGTTCACCGAAGAAACATCAGACTCTGGTTCAGAATCTGATAAGGAAGATGATTCATCTCCTTCTTTCTGGTAAGCATCAGAGTTGCTTCCACCCGACCCAAGGAAGAAATCAAATCCAGCTGCTCGGTTACTAGATTTACGACGGCCAAGCCTTTGATCAGGAGAGGGCCAAGTGGACGATGGTTCAGAACCAGGGTCAGAAACAATTGAACCCTGGGATTGTAGATCTGAGGAAATGTTCTTCCGTAATTCTCCTGTCAGATGATCGTAGCGTTCGGCTAGAGACCGGTACATGCGATAAAAATCCTCTACATGAGAGATCAACACGGGTCTCTTTTGATAATACATCTCAGCTTTCTTAGCAAATGAATCTGCATCCTCTTCTATCAGCTTCAACATACGTTTGATGTTCTGGTCCATCTCTGATATCAAGGATAGTTTGGTCAATTTTCTGCTAGGCATTTTGGTAAATGATCGTCTCCTCTAAACTACACCTCTAAACACTTTTATTATCAAAATGAATAAATTACGAGAGCTAATCCCCCAACAGCCGGATGGCAACTAATGTTGAGGAACACTTTCACCGTGAGATTGAGGAGAAGAAAAAGAAAGATTGGGGAGAAGAAAAAGAAGACAAGGCCAAATTCTCCAACCACCCGCTTAACCAATTTTAACATCCTTTGTTTTACTTTTTTTATCTGTTGACCCATTTTTACCTTACTTCTTTTAGAATATAAAACAAAAACCTAAAAACAGATGGAGATAAAGCCCAGATCTTCGCCTACATGCAAGAGACATTGGCCAAACCTTCTTAGTCATTTGGACAGGAGAAAATAACGGAGAAAAGGTGGAAACAATAGCACTAGATAAAAACAGTAAAACTGCATTGAAAAGAAGACTGCATTGGCTAATCGCTTTTTTTTTTGTCTTGCAGCATGTAGTGGTTATTCATAAGAGCAAAGCACCAGAGATGACTTACTGCAACATCAATCACTCACCTTCGACATTCTCCATAAGCCATTTAGAGTTTTTGGGGCTAATATGACTATCCCACCACCAAGAATGGGATTTTCTTGATTCTAACCTCTTCATTGTTTTGTTGGAGTGAACCTGAGACAAAACAGATAACATCACCAATGAACCACAAAGGAAGAGACCCATATCCCCATTTTCTAATAGGAGCCATCAGTGCGTGAATGAAGTATTACATTATTAGAGTCTCTTGAGAAAACGTAGAGAGTATACTTGTATAATATTCATTTTCCATTATGAACAGGGCATAAGAATATAACATTCTTTCGTGCATATAATCATTTTACTCACTAGATCAAATTAAAATCTTGCGGAGCACTATACTAGAAATAACACACACGATATTATGGTGCAGAACCATCAGTCCTTGTACATAGCTTCGTATGAACATCTGATTATAAATATTGACATGGTGGCATTCACACCGAAATAGCACCAAGTCCAGACGCGATCCATTAACTTGTAAAGGCACGTAGTCAATTAATGACGGATGAAATGGAGATAAAAAATAAAACTACTGTGTCCTGAAGAAGAAACTGCTGACTGAATAAGCAATTATAAGTAAGTGCACGGAAAGATAAACTAAAACACAAGAGATTGGTTGTTTGAAGAGTTGGGTATAGAATCCAATAAAAGCCAAAATCGAGTCATTTTCTCATACCAAAGAAGAGGCCATCTGAAATGCTGGAAGGCCAAAGATGTTAGGAAAAGATGGTTCCTTTAGTTCCCCCAACTATAAACTGATAACTGAACTGTCACCTGCAATGCGTAATCCAAATTAATGCCCAAAACTAAGCAACCAAAAGATTATGCATTACTAATAACTGGAATCGGTCAATTAATAGCCGACTGGCCGACGCTTGAACTGGTTCAAATCCTAATAATATCTCTTCATTGAATAAGACAGATCCAGAATAAAAGGGGAGGTTCCTAAACTGAACAAGACCATTTCATTTCCCAGCACTGGGTCACTCAAAGTGGGGCCTGACCCAGCACAGAAGAAACAAAGAAAGAGTTAGAGAGCGTGAGGCAACGGACATCAAAAGGGTTAGTCCAATTCCAAAGGGACATTTATATAACTTTTTGTTAAATTTATAATTTTAATTAATATAATAATATGAGAAATTATGACTCAGAATCACAACAGATGGCGGGGGCATTTGACGACCACAGCTGTCGGAACGAGACGTCCAGCTATTACCACGCGTTCCGCTATTAATAGAGACGTGGTAGTTTCAAAACATAAATAAAGGTATGTGCAACATTTTTATTAAATTTTTTAAAACAAAATTATTATTATTTGGACGCAACTACCGACATTATTGGGGGAAGTTTAACTTATATAACATTAAAAATTCCAAAAATTAAAAGAAGAAAATCGTTAGGATGCCGGCCAGAATTATTGTCATGATAATAGGTCAGACGTTTACTGAATAGCTAAAAAATCACTGGACAAGTAAAAGGAGAAGTGTGCGAGATTGGTTTTGAAATTAGAAAGTAAAATAACTCAATTTGGAAAGAACTGTGAGTGCAGATAAAACGATGATAGGGCTATCTAATGAAATGCGTGAATCAGAGAGATTAGTCAAGATAAAGAATCACGATATAGCACTCAGCAGCTAATGGAATGTCATAAACAAAGAAAACAGATAACAAATTGGTAGTAGAGTCTATATAGAAGGAAAAAAAAATTGAAAGATGAAGAAGATAGGGTAGATGGTACAATGCTAAGAGGCTTACAGCAGAATAAGGCCCGAGATTAGGAGACGAGTGATGGATCTGATTCACTGATGACAATAGAAAGAAGAGTAAATCCACCGGAATTACAAAGAGTCTGACATTATTTCCGAAGATGAAAGAAAAGAAGATGAATTGAGAGGAAGATTTGGTTGGGGGAAAAGACAACCCTCTTTTATCTCACGCTTTTCGCTTGGAAACTTGAGCTGAGCAGAGAACAAAAAGTC
The DNA here is from genome assembly GCA_003255025.1 of Datisca glomerata. NCBI lineage: Eukaryota > Viridiplantae > Streptophyta > Magnoliopsida > Cucurbitales > Datiscaceae > Datisca > Datisca glomerata. The sequence goes on from QANY01003152.1 coordinate 2,675,956, forward strand.
AGACCCGCACTCGTTTATTTATTTATTTTTTTTCAATTTTTGAAAAAGTTTAAAGTAAATTTTTAATTGCAGACATCGAATAGGCAAAATAATTGTAATAAAGAAAAAAAAATGTTTATTTAGAAGATTCAAGAGACAGCACCAATGTCAGCGAAACCCGGCCCACGTTTTTTTATTTTTTTCTAATTTATTTACAAGAAAAACAAGGAAGATGGAGAATAGACGTAAAATTATAATCACTACCACTTTTAAATGAGGTTTGAGGAGGAAAATATTTTTTGACATAAATTATCTTTGTTATAATATAAAAATTTAAATTGATAATTTTTTATATTCTCTCTATCAAAGTCACATTTATCTTGTCAATTATTTACAATTTATTAGTTGAAAAAAATTAAGAGACAAATTAGTTTAAATAGATCGAATTTTATTAAATAATTGAATAAGTGAATAATTTGATATTAAAATTAATACTTCAAAACTTTTTACATTTTTTAAGTCCATAGTATATATAAATGGGATTAAGAGGGGAAAGCATTTTTTGACGCATGCACTTACTATTATATAAAATTTTGAATTGATACGTTTTCTAATATTTTCTCTATCAAAATATATGAGTTGTAAAAAATTCAGAGATAAATTGATTTAAATAGATCAAATTATATCAAGAAATTATATAAGTGAATAATTTAATATTAAAGTTAATCATTTAAATCTTTTTTATCTTTTTAAGAGAATAAAATCCATCATTAAAATAGCAACAAGAAAACTAATGAATAAAAGTTAATATAAGTACCAAATAAAAACACTAGAAGGAATCACATCAAACCAAATATGACAAGATATCGAAACAAATGTCAGCTTCACAATATAATCAATAACCAAATCATAGTATCTAGGAACATGCCAAACTGAGATATTAATTAAAAAAGTTATTAACTCTCTATACCAACAAAAAACCATCATCAATATTTAATAGATTGAATTCTTAGTATTTGACATAACAAATCATAATGTGATCAAACACTTTTATGTATACTCCTATTCATATTTCCGTACATATTTTTTATTCTTAGTTTCTTCAACACCTGCAATGCACATACAATTTACTAGTATCTTACTCTTATAAAAGAGTGGGTTTCTAGCTCCTTGCTTGGGCTAGAAATGTCCATCTCGCCCTATCCATGTAAGCTAATTTACATTATAGGTTATATGGGTTGGTGGCATGGATATTGGATTGTTATTTTAGGTGGAAGGAGGGCTTTATGCGTCATTTAGGTGTTGTTTGGATGTTCATTGTCCGTCTTGTCCCTGCAATGTGGTTTCATTTACGCTTTGGGTTTTATGGGTTTGGTTGTAAACTTGGGTGGAATGAGGGCTATGTGGGTCATTTCACGGTTGGTGATTGTTGACTAAATCTCGATTGTTGGATATCTGTGATCTGAGTCGTTGGTGCGTTTAATGTATTGGGGTTGCTGAGAATGAATCTCGACCATCCCGTGTGGTATGTGAGATCGCATCTCAACCATTCATGTCCTATGGATTCTTGATCTGAGCATTTGCTTCTTTTGGTTTAGGAATCGTGTGTCAGGGGGGTTTAATCGTGTGGAAAGCTTCGGCCATGGAAAGCTTTTTCAACCTTTGGCCATGGAAAGCTTTTTCAACCTTTGGCCATGGAAAGCTTTGGCCATGTAGAAGCTCTCCAAGCTTGTCTGTCATCTTGACGTCGGCTGAAGGGTCTGTCGTCCTGAGGTTGCTGTTCAGCGATGATCAGAGGAACATCCGTGGAAGATCCGTCTTCTTCAACGAAATCCCACATCGAACGGCGCGGTTCAACGTTTGCGGTTGTTCTCGATGGGAGAAGTGGTAAGGATAATCTTCATCCTTCGATTTTTGTCTTTTTTGTCATGCTTTGCCATTCTGATCTAACACATGTGCAGTCTAGGTGTCGTAGGTTCCCATCGTGGAGGTGTGTAAAAAGCCATCAGAACTGTTCGAATTCTAAGTCCATGAGTACCCATGTGCATTCAGATGCTGGATTCGGGTTGCTTGGCTTTGGAGCAGATGGGACTCACGTGCCTTCACATTGGAGGTGATCGTGGTTACTTTGTTTTATTTGTTCAATTATTCTATATATGTGATTGTTCTTTGACAATGTTAATTGTGTATGGCTCTGTATTTTAAGGTTCATTTCCTCTTTGTATCTTGTTCATTATCTTTATTGTTTCTTCTTTCTGAAATTTCTATTCTCAGTTTCTGATTAGTCTTATTCGTCAAATAATCAAAAGTTTTAATTTTTTTTTATCTTACTTAAAGAGTTTCTGATTTGTTCCATTTTGAGTTTATGTCACCAATATAATGATTAAGATGGTTGTGAATGATGATTGCATCAATGTAGAAGGGGAATGTACTCCTAATGTTGTTGATCTATTCAAAGGCAATTCTAAGAAAATTTGTTGTATGAACAGATATGGCTGTGACTTGGCAGATCTTCATCTGATAATATTACAGCAGGTAGATGACTTATATTTCTACTTTCTCGTTTTCATTGTGAAGCAATAGCAATTGCTAGGCATTTTCCTATATTGTTTGATTTGTATACGATGACCCTTTTTGTAATCAAACCTGCCTTTAACAAGTCTCTAGTCAAATGCTTTTTTGGCTTCATGGTGAAGCTCTTCTGTTAGGAATTAAAGCAAATTTAGATTTTCTATCTCTGTCATTTTAGTTGGAGCAGGGTGAAGCACTTATCTTGGTCGTATACGTAGACCCAGAAGACCCTCGAGGATGCATTTCGTGGTGATTGGTAATGGAGGATAGTTTCACTACGGACGGAAAGCTTCATTTGGATATTTCAGAAGGTCCTTCTAAATACAAGAAGTTTCTTGGTCACTTATCTTTGGAGGTTCTATATTCAACACTGATGGATCTGGTTAGCTTGTGCAAGGGAGGTACTAGCTAACGACGATTCTTTTTGTCTTGTATTTCCCACATTAAAGTATTATTTATACTCTGTTCTTTAGTGAAATCTACAATTAAATGTTTACCTCTTTTATATGTTTAGCTATACAATGGAATGGCCTGGGTTCACTGACCATTTGGAGGCAATTAATTTTTTTGCAAGGACTTATGGTATGAGCTCTTCAAGAAGCAGATAGACAATTTGAAGATAGATCATAGAATCGAGAACCTTAAAATGAAGAGTAACTTATTCTTTTTTAAGTTCGCAACGGTAGGATCATATATGACAATATGTCTTTGCATCCTTGCAGGGTACTTGCGTATTGCAAGATAATCGGTTCCGCTGGCTCGCACACATGTCAATTGACCCATCACCTGATAGTGAATCATAAGATAACTTGGTCGATGAAACGACAGCTTCTCAAGTGAAGTGCATGTATCTTTATTTTCCATGTGGAATCAAAAGGGGTGCTCTTTCGAACTTGGGGATTCCATGTGCAGTTTCTGCTGATATTTCCAATCTTCGCATGTAAGTATATCTATACCTAACTTGAATTCGTATTTCCGTATTATTTTGGTTTAATCCTGAAGCTACAAACTTCGTTGTTCAACTTTACGGCTGCTTTCGATGGGGGTATGGGGTAAGGATAATCTTAATCATTCCATTTTCATCCTTTTTCTTATGCTTTTCACCCAGATCAAACACCTATACATGCTAGATGCTTGTAGCTTCCTGTCGTGGAGGTGCTTGGAGAGCTATTGGAACTGTTGAGCTTATGAATACATGAGCACCCATGTGCATTCATCTATTGGGTCATGTGCCTTCATGTTGGGGGGTTGAGGGGAGAGAGTATATGTGCCATGTACAGCTGCACTTGACTGCCAGAGGGAATCATTGTTAATTCGTCTTATTAAATCTTTTGTCTATATATACGTGTGTGTTATATGATTTTGTGGTGGTTAAGTTTGTGCTTAGCAGTGTGCTTCCTAAGTTAGTATAGCTTTAATTTTTAGATATGGTTTTGGATGTCTGTATTTTTGGGTAAATAGATAATATGCTAACTTATGTGTTTTTCCTCTGTCTAATTTACTCTGCGTTTTTGTTCTGTAATCTAAAACAATATAGCACGTAAGAGAGACAATAATTGATAGCTTACGCGATGATAACTCTCAATCTAAACCTATCAAAATTTCCTCATTTTTGCTGACAATGGTCTTGTATATCCTCTCCCTACAGAGTTAGGACATAGAGACTATAAATTGATGACCATTCAAGCAAAAATGAGAATTATGGGGTTTTCCTACTATTATGTTATCATTTGATATAGAAAACCTTTGTGGGAGCAAAGACGGTCTACTTCACTTTTTTCCAGCATATATGTATTCTGAAGATTGAGAGCACTGTCTTTAATATGAGAATTCTATCAAAGTTAGTTACTTTCTATACGAAAGTGATTTTTTTTCTTTTGATCCTTATTGTTTTGCTTACGTTGGTGTATTAGTTTTCTGATGGTATGATTCTCTGTAGCAAAGAGTAAAAATTTCTATGACAAGATGTCTAATGATGTGTCATAGGTTACTAACTTTAGAAAGGTATTATAACTTGATGGCAGTGTGATGTGTAAGTTAGATGTAGAGAATAAGAAGCAATGATGGTTATTGTGTATTTCAAGCTTGGATAATTTCAATACTTCTTTTTCATTTTAGTTTGCAAAATATAAAAATTGAAGAATAAAATAATTTTCTACTCATACTTTTTGATTTGAATCCCATGTATTTGCAGAATCGTGCAAATAATCAGTTTTATTTAGAAAGTAATAACTCTATAAATTGATACTCTTGTACTTTTTAATGATTGTTTTATTTTCATAATTTCATGATTTCTCTGTAGCTAAGTTTGAAAAGCAACCATTGTTCCTATCTTATTTTAAGCTCAGCATTAGGCCATATTATGATGATGTGAATTTTGCATATGTAGAAACTGGTACTCTATCTAAGACTTTTGGTGTCTCGGTCTTAATTACCTTTGTAATTCTGTGTTATGAAGTGTTAATCCAAATAAATGACCTTGACGATGGACTAAAAGGGGAAGCTTCAGTGATCTCCTACTTTGATGGTTAAATACTTATATTATGGGGTCCTTGTAGGCTGACTAGATTGTGAAGTTTCTCTGCTTCCTATGTTCATCTTTTTTTTATGTCATACAATTGTAGCTGGCAACGTGCGTATACATAATAATGTGTTGTGGAAGGGTAATTCCTATGCAGAAGACATCTAGATTTATATGTTACTTTCTTCCTTGCGACCATGATTTCTTAGAAGGAAAATTTTAAAGGTGCCTCTTGAATGTGGGGAAGAAATACTACAACTTTTCTTTAAATGTATATTGGTAGATAACATTTTTATAATACAAGCTCCTTTTCATTACGACATGTTTTTATCTTCTTATTAAATTTTTCTCTCTTTCGATAATCGGTGGTGTTTGTTTTTACTCGAATTGGTCATGATACGTCGACAGTGACTTTTGTTTTTTTGTTTGTGTACAAATTAGATTTAGTTATTAATGACATCTAAAAATTCTCCTTCACACGCTTTTGTATTTGCTTAGTATTCTGTTGTGAAAGTGGATGAAATTTTTTTTAAGCTGCTGTTATTTGATAATTCTATTTTGTTAATTTTTTAATATTAAAAATTGATTTATGTTGTCTTATGGATTTTATATGTTTCTTTTATTTTTAGGAATTTATTGAGTTTTGAGGTGTTCTATTTGCTCATGTGACTTTTGTTATTGATTTTTTTTCGTTTGTAAGGTTAGTTAGAATTTTTTTACTGACAAGTGTTAATTTGATATTTATATGATTTTTGAAGTGGTTCCGCTGTTGTTTTCTCTTTATGTATGTTCATTCTGATTTTGTGATTGCTTACTTTTGATTTAATAGTATGTTACATTTTTACAGTGTTCAATATATGATTAGAGTTTTTTTAGTCTTGGTCCTTGTTTTTTTCTTCTGCGCGTTAGCACCTTATATATAGGTTTGGCTCTGAAGATTGACTCTGTATTAACAGTTCATGGTTTTATGCACTTCTTCGTGTGAATGAATTATTGAATCTTTGTCTCTTTGTTTTCAGGTTTGGAGGTTTGGTCACTTTCGCATAAGTTCGTAGTGGTCCAATTTTGCTGAATTTTAATGTTGGGTTGAGTGAATTTAGCTATTGAGTTTTCGTTGGTGGTTTGTTATATGAATATTATGAACCTCTTAATTTTTCCAGTAGATTTTGATTATTGTGTGTCAGGACCTACAGGCAAACTGTCAACTACTCTTAGCATCTTACACTTGGGATCATATTTTGTATAATGAATATAATTTTTATCTTTTATTTCTAAGTTTCAAAGGCACATATATGAGTGAAAAAAAAATCAAGAGACAATTACAAAGAGATCTCAACAAAGATATAAAATGAATAGGAGAGAATCATCAAAGAAACATAAACAACTATGGAAACCAAAAGCTCCAGACATTTCACCAATTAGATGGAAGCCAAAACCCACTGGTCTAAACGATGTGTGGGAAGAATCTGTCTCTGAAAACTGTACAAAAGCATTTTGCCCCTCTTCCATTCACTATGTGGCCTACATCTAACTTTGGGTGGGATAACATCACAGAACTTACAAATAAAACATATGAAGATATTACTTTTTAATATTTTATGACCTTCAGTTAAATGCTTTGTAAGATAAATGTTTTCTGGTACTTTTTGTAAGATAAAATTGCTTGCCCTTGACCGACATCTATGTAAATTGTTCACCTCAATATAAATAAATAACACTCATTATATATAAATCTTACTCTTATAAAAGAGTGTGTTTCTAGCTACTTGCCTGGGTTAGAAATGTCCATCTTGCCCCTGTCGTGTGAGTTAATTTACATTATGTGTTATATGGGTTGATGAGGAGGGAGATCATAAGATAGTTTGTTCTCTTATGATTATAATCATGAACACAAATCTCGACCAAGATGAAAATGACGAGGTATAAAATTTGATGACCTCATCTAAAATTTTTGTTAGCTCTTTGTGAAGTTTCACCATATTTGTAGATTTTGTTATCGTACAATATATGTAAACATTATGAAATATATATTAGGTAAGTTGTTACTTTATTTTATTATTGTCTTATTTTTTTATCTTTTAACACAATAAAATTTATGTCTAATATTTGTATGAAAATTTGACATAGCAATTAATTTTCAAATAGAAAAATTACATGACTACAGTAATGCCCTCACCTAGTAAATAAAAATAAGCCAACAAGAAAGAAAAAGTTCATGGCTATCTGAAAAATAAAAATAAAATATAACAGAAATAATAAAATCTTTAGTATTTTCTGGCAATCTACGTCTACATGCCCTAGGGTGTTCAGTTCGATCAAATTTTTTTTTAGAGAAAATCGAGATTCGGCTATATACAAATCTCATATGAGCGGACCTGGTATCTTCAGGACAAAATCAGTTATCAACGCCCTCAATTTTCTAATCCCAAAATCTAAAGCCAATTTTCTAATCCCAAAATCAAAAGCCAATTTTCTAATCCAAAATCAAAATCAATTTTCTAAAAGAGTATATAATCCCAAAATGAAGAGAGAAGGAAAACGAATCAGTAAACCAAACAATAAAGAAATGAATAGAGAAGGAACAAAAGGAACACAGATGAGCCCTAATCCCAAATCAGTAAACGAATTAGTAATAAAATAAAGAAACATAAATTGCTTTCAAACAATCCCACACATAGAGAGAAGGAATAGAAGGAACGCAGAAGAAGAGAGAAATGAGCCCTAAGCACTAGTCCCCCTTAAACGCAGTCGCGGACTCGCAGAAGAGAGGAAGAAGAAAGGAGAAGAAAGAAGTGAAGCAATGGAGGACGAAGGTTGAGGCTCGGCGGCGATTTTGGAGGAGGACTGGAGGAGCACTGCCATCGTGATTGATGTTTGGAGAAGGGAGTTGTCGAGGAAGGAAATCATATGAACCCTAATGGCTACACCAACATTTTCATGCTATGTATTAGGCGTAAAGGGGTCCGGTTCGGTACGGTTTAGGGTGTTTTAAAGAACCGAACTGTATATGCGATTTATCAAAAATAGAAACTGAACCGAGCCGGTTAGAATGAAGACACCGCGCCGAATCAAACCGTCAAATTTTTTTCTAAACCGCACTGAACCGGTTCAAACAGGTAAAATAAATAGAATAAATTCTACTGAAAACAAACAAGTCTTAGTTTGATCAATTTTCTGAAAACGTAAATTTCCATGTGGAAACAGAGAATAAAGAATTGAGATCATTCTAATTCAAAGATATATTAATAGATTATAAATACAATTAGAAAACAATAAAATCCTTATAAGCATCAGAAAATTCATAAAGCAAAAAAAAAAAAATACAAACGAGTCTAAGAGAGAGTAAGAAAGTGGTGAAAATGTTTATGGATTAGGGTTAGAGTATTGTGAAAATCTCTTTATATATTGAATATGTGGTTCGGCTCGGTTTGATGCGGTTTCTTCATAAAAATTGCAGACCAAACAGAACCGTCTGAAAACGCTGAGACCGACCAAACCGCATCGGTTCGGTTAGGTCCGGTTCAATCAGTTCCGTCGGTTTCAGCGGTTTTTCTTACACCCCTATTATGTATTAGGATGGGTAGTACTGAGAAGATTAAAGGAGAAAATATAAAACAACGTCGTTTGTGCATAAGCTTTGGTTCAATTCGGTTAAAAAATTCATAATTTTTTTAACTGAACCGATGTCGGTTCGCCAATTTTGTTGAACCGAGAGGGTTTATATAACCGACCGAACCAATTATTTAGGTTCAGTTCGGTAACAATTTTTTCACCCATAACATACACAGCTGATCCAACGAAAATCCTATGATCCTCGAAATTTTTGTTGGGAAAAGTTTTTCACAAACTTTCTAGTTTAAAAAACAATAAGTAAATATGATATTATTCCTATAAACAATTCGTTCAACTTATTTTTCTAATATGAAATATAAATTAACCCGATTGTTTTCGTGTTTAAGTGATTTTTAGTTTGAACATTAACAAAAATTTGTTTTAATATTTTTAGAATTGAGAATAAGATGAGGGGTAATTTTGATATTTCATATATTTTTTAAACGGTGTTACTTTAAAATTTAATAACAGTTCTAAGTTTTATTCTCAATTTTGAAAACGTCACAACTAATTTCTGTTAATATTCAATGATATTGAACTTAACAATTCTGAATTTTTAGTTAAAAAAAAAGACAATTCTAAATTTCTTTTTACGAGGAAACCTAACATGAAAGGAGATTTATGTCATTTTTTAAACTATAAAAGTTTTCTTGTCGTTAAATAAATTACAGAGTACGTGAGATGAATTTTTCTTTTTATTATAGAGATTAAAAAGATGGTTTGCTTTAACTATAAGTGACATGATTCTAAAAAATTATTTGCACCAAATAAACTCGAACTTAGACAAGGGTATTTTTGTCAAAAGATCTTAATTGTTTTCAGATTATGCACATGTGATTTTAAGTCAAAAGGAAAATAAAATATCAAGGTGGTTTCCCCGCATTATGGGCAACCTCACATGTTGTTAAAAATAGTCATGCTATGCAGCTTATGTTCATGTGCTCCATTATCCATTAAAATATATATATATATATATACTTAAGAGCTGATCGGAATAGAGATGATGAAGTGAAGTCCATCATTGAAGAAAACAATAAAAATAGAGAATATATACCAACATTTTTATAGTAAATTTTTAACAGCCGACGGATTCTCTTTGTTTTTTTTTTTTTGAAAAATACATGTACTAGATACATTGTTGATTTATTTAAGAATAATTTTAGAATGATCAAGTAATTAATAAAGTTTTAAATTAATAAATAATGTGATAATAATTTATAAATTAATTTTTGAAGACTCATTAAAATGATTTGACAAAATAACCTATAAATGATTATCACGTCATCCAATCACTTAAAATTTGATCAATTATTTAGTCGGTATATAATCTCTTTATTTAATTAGAGAAACTCCAATGGTCAACAATATATATAATTGTTACACTAAAAGTGATGTTATATGAACATGCATTCATATGCACTATATACCCATTTAATAGTTCATAAATAGAATAATATATTTAAATTTAGATGAATTGACATAATAATTAAATCTTGCATACGATCTTAAAATAACATATAAAAATCTTATGAGACGTGTTAGTTGTGAGAGCTTTACAATTCCTACATCAGTGGGAAGTCAAAACACACTTTGAATGGCTTTTCGAAAGGAATATCACCTTTCAAAGATGACCTTAACTATTTTATAGTATAACAAAAGTTTTACTTGACCTGGTTAAGTGTATTGATCGGAATTTATTTATTGGTCGACGTCCTCTTCTGAATACGCCACTCTTCCCTGCTAATTGTGTTTTGACGGCAACAGAAGACTATAACTGAGAAGAGAATATGTGGACAATTGTTCACACCCATTACCCCATTAGCGTAATATGATTTGGAGTTGGCTAGCAATATTATCAATTATTCAGCATACATCAAGTATCAACCAAATGTAACTAATTAATACGACTGTTAGCGGGCTAAAATTGAATAACTGGAAAGCTAAAACGGAAATTTATTGGGTGTGAGAACTAAAAAGAAAAAAAAATTAAGGAAATGAGGAGATTGCCAAAATAGAAATTTAGATTCTTAAATAGGATCAAAATTCCAAATACAATTCAAAATCTAGAAATCATAGTAAATATTTATAGGTATATCGCAATTTTATTACTCGTGTTGTTAAATTTTATTAATTAGGGTCAATTGATTATTGTTGTTGCCCAAAAATAGAGAGCACATCTACCCTGCTTTTAGCGTCTTGATAAAACTGCATATAAAAGAAGACAAGGAACTCGAGGATAACTACACACCAGTGGGGTGGAGACTTTGCCAAGGAGCCTCTAATGTCTAAGCAAGTGTCTCTGTAAAATTTAGTATAGTAGACCTAAGATGAGTTAGACTTACATCTCCAAAGAGTTGGAGATGATTTTTATAAGGGATGGATTACCTCTGCACGATTTGTAGGTGGAAACTAAGGAATATTATGAAGTATTTCCATTAGTTAAGAGGTAATGTGACATTCAATGCCCGTTTCTCACGAGCTGACATGAAGGAACTCAAAGGATATGCTTTTGACATGGAGGGCGTCAATTGGGACAAGATGGATGTAGGCCGAATGGTACAAAGCTTAAAATATTTTCTGTTGGTAATGATTAGGTTGACGTATGATGAGCTCCCCGTGCTATGGACCTGTAGACTTATGGGGTCTCTTGACCATCATGATACCTCCTTGAGGCCCAAAGCCATTTGCAATTGGTGAAAACTGAGCTGGCTTCACTGTTCTAGTCTAACTCTGTCACAGGTAAGTCGATCGTGCTGGATCAGGTCTTAAAATTTGATGAAAAAGAAATGAACGACAAACGATTCGTGGATAGAAAATAAAAAAAATCACAACAAACATTTAATCATATTAAATATAAAATCTTTTTTATGATCATGTATATTTAGATAAACGTATTTAGAATAGGTAGAAACAATGTTATACCTTTCTTGTATCAGAGAAATCCTGACTGGGTGGAATCCTTTTGATCATCTCACGTTCTTCGTTCTTTGGGATATGTAAAACTTGAATCAATTTTCACACCTACAACCACTCGTAGGATTCAGAAGTATTTCTCACAATGATGTCTTTAGGAATTGAGTGTGAGTTCTCAAAAAATAAAAATTTTCTTCTTCCTCTAGGGTTTGGCAGCAACAAGTAGAGGAGAGAGATAAACTTTTTTCTTGCTCTATGTAATCACACACTGTCGTTAGGGTTGGAGATGCAATGCTATTGTCATCTTTTATATAATAATTATAAAATTTACACATATATCTCTATATTGTGAAATGCTGAAATTCACTATCTCCCTACACTGCTTTTGTGAATTTTACATCTCTCATAGAGCCAATACTATGTCTAAATTTATCAATTCAAATTGATAAATTAAATTGATTTTTATCAATTAATTAATTAGTTTCTTTTATTTACTAATTATTCAATAATTAAAAAGTAACAAATTAATTAATTTGAACATTAATTTTGCTCTTCACTATTTCAATGATGCCAACCATCATATATGAGACATTGGTCCAAAACATATTTTTGGTCCAATTGATGCTGATTTTCATTCATGTAATTATGAGCTACTCTTGAGACCGAATAAACCCACATGAATAAAGTTATATGATTCAAATACTTGACGAATTTATCTGCCTAAATTCCTGACATATTTAATCCTAACAGCGTTAATTGTTGCTACCAAAAAATGGAGAGCATACATGCCTAACGTGGAGTGCCTTATAAACCTACACGTAAAATAAGGCGGGAAACTCGAGAAAAAGTTCACACCAGTGTGGTGGGGACCTAGCCAAGGAGCCTCAAATATCTAAGTACTTGTGTCAAATTTAGTATAGTAGAACTAAGACCGAGCTGAATTTACCTCCCAAAGAGTTTGAGAGCATTTATAGCGGATGGGTATCTTAGCAATGCTTTATGAGAAGTTAGGGAATATTTTGAAGTGTTCTCGTTGGCTTAGAGGGGAGGTGGGAGGTGCCTTTAAATGCTCTTGTCTCCCGAACCGACCTTAAAGGACTTTTGATATGGAGGGCATTTGAGATTGGCTAGATGCAAGTTCAATGGTAAGAAACCATATAGAATATTCCTTTTAACTAGTAATGATTAGGCTAATGTGTGGTTAGCGGCCCAAGCATCATGATCCCTAGCTGCGGACCTGCTCACTTCCGGGGACTCCTGACCATCGGGATGCCTTCTTAAGGCCCAAAGCCATCTGTGGTAGGTGAAAACCAAGATGGCGTCACTGCTCTAGCCTAGCTCCGTTTCTTTACTAGGTGGGTCTGGACACATGTCCTTCATCGGAGAACTGTCTGGAAATACAACACATATCACAAATATTGCTCCACCCATTGTCACATCGATTTTAATAACAACATAACCTTTCCAACATTACTGTGTATTTTATCGACACAAATTCTTAACATCCACTTCACGCACTCTTGTAAAAACAGAAGATGCAGACAACGGAGGAATAAAAATGAAAGATAAAAGATTGTATTAAAACGTTACAGTTTTGAATTTGATTTTTTTTTCCGAACTAACCCATAGTTGGAAGAATGTGTCAAGATGATATTCTTTGATAAACTCCACATCAGTATAAACATATAATAGACAAGAAAATCCTTTGTAACACATTTATACACCTATTTTTTCGTAGTTAGATATCCCTATCGACTGAGGGGAAAACATAGGAAATTACTCCTAAACTAAAAGATGATCAAGCTTCACCTTCACATAAGACATAACGGTTAGTTCAATCACTTGTCCTCCACTTTAGGTCAAATAATGACAGGACAGATAAGAATCCCAAAATAGGATTTATTTTTTTTTGGTCAGTTTTTGCTCTACTAAGCAAAGCTAGTTTAACTTGTGAGAAACATGGATGTATGAGTTCCTCAATTTCAATATTATATAATAGATTATTCCATTTGGGAATCATTGACAACACATCAATGATAAAAGGAACGATTAATCCTTGTTCTATAATTGGGTCATTATAGTACATAATACTCTTTTCAAATACCGTTAGTCAAAATGATGACTACTAAATGCACTATTCTACTCTAATTCATTTTGCAAACTCAAATATATTTATTGGATTTGAAAGTAGCAGCTACACACTGACAAACCTTTACTTCACTAACTAATCCACTCGTTCCTTTTCTGTTCTATAAAACAAATCATCTTATATAATAAACAAAACGGGTGAGAGAAGTAGAGCATACCATATAACAAGGACCATGCGAATAAGCTAAAATAAGGAACTAGCAGTTCCCAAATCAGTCGAACACAAAATTTACAGAAAAGAAGTCTATCTAGGGGTGATTGCCGGAACTACACCACTAACAAGGTCACTGCCAGAGACATCTGATGAATCGTAAAGATTCCTCACGGCAGAGGAAGAAGATGATGGACTTTCCACCTTTTTAGCATCAGTAATCATCCGAGGCACTGCTGTTTTGAGGTCAGACTGGGGGATCATGAGATATATGCTTTCAAGTACTCGAACAATCTCCGCCATTGAAGGCCGTGCATCTGTTTCCTCTCGGCTACACTTTAAGGCTAACGTCACAAACTTCTCCAAACACTCAGACGGATAAGAACCCATTCGTCCATCCACAACCGATAAGATCATTCCATTCTTATATGCAACATTAACCTGTGTTTGTTAAAATCGATATTTAAAGAGGATTATAATGCTCACAAAAGAAATTTCAGACTGTGCATCTATAATTCACCAAACTATGAAAATCATAATTCGGTAGCATGTAGCAAGGAACACAAGTAAAAAAGAGTCAGATCACTACAAAGGGTTCACTAGCATAGAGATATTTCACTTGAAAGAAAATACCTCTCGAACAATGTTTTTGCCATGTGAGATTGGATGCATGCCAGTCAGGAGCTCAAGAAAGACGACACCAAGACTGTAAACATCACTCTTGTCTGTCAGATTATGAGTGAAGAAGTATTCTGGATCGAGGTAACCCTGCAAATATTTTATGTCAAAAACACAGGTAAGGAAATAAATGACTTACAAAAGAACAAGAACATGGACAATTGAGACTAAACAAGTTAAGTCCCCTTTAAATATAGATTTGAAAATTGATCATCATAATAAGTTGATATTTTAAATCTTGAGTTAGTTTGAAACCTTTTCTCCAATATTCAGATACCAACACAAGTATATCACTGCATTTACTAAAAACGTCTACATGTATGTAAGAAACATCTTCTCACTTCATTATGTAATTTCAGGAAGCGTATCAATCTACTTTCTCTCCCTCTCTATTTAATATACTTCTCAAGTACTAGATCATGAACTTGATTCTGTGGGAAGAATAGGTTTGACTGGATATGGGCATATAGATAACTACTCTGACTAAGAGATCAAATGTGTAGTGACCGTGTGCTATTTTCCAAAATTTGATTGCTTAAGAGGGGTAAAGTGCATTAATCTTGATAACGATGGTGCAAAATGCATACTCCACAAGTCATGAGTTCAACTCAACTCGTTAGACGTGACTTTCATAATTCTTTCTAATTAATGTTCACAAGAGTCTTACTGGCGTCCCTTTTACAACGGTTGACACATGAGCAGGTACACTCCCTTCAGTATCGGGCACAGGGGCAAGTCGGGAAAGTCCAAAATCAGCAACCTTTGCAGTAAACTTAGAGTCCAATAATATATTGGTGGCCTTTATATCACGGTGAAATATTGGAGGATCTGCTTCTGTATGTAGGTAAAGGATTCCCTTAGCTGCTCCTAGGGCAATTGTCAATCTTGTTGTAAAGCTGAAAGGTTCCTTGGACTTGGCTGTGATAAAAATATATAAATTTTATTAGAGACTGGAAAGGTATAAAATTCATGGTTTAAAACGAACATGGTCAAAGGCAAAAACTTGGGAGAACCGAAGAAGAATGTTGTTTGCAATATATTCAATTATGAATTTCACTAACAAACCATATGTAGATATGATAGAGGAATGTGAAATATACCAGAAAGGTGATCCCTTAGAGTGCCATTTGACATAAACTCGTACACCAACATCTGCAAGCACGATTATTGGAATATTCATGAATCCTGTCCTAGGAAGTTTCAAACGGTACACCAATTAAAAGTAACATATTTATAGGCATGGCATAGAATAGCGATCAAGTTCTAGGAGGAATTAGGTAGAATTAATTTATTGTTGCAAGCTCACTAGGGAATGGCAGCTACATAAATTTTAAGAATGAACCCTTATGGAAACTCTTTTCACGTTCAGGATGTTGGTTCACTAGAAGTCCAAAGAAAAAGTTTAATGTTAGGTGTAATTAAAATATGTACATTATCTGCTTTTTTTTATAACCATGGATATTCGGGCTTTGCCCAACTATTCCTATGGGACCCTGGCAGTTCAGTGATCCCAAGAAATTAACGCTAGGGGGAATCGAATCTGGGAGATGCGCCTAATCCACATATTCCAGCATTCGCCTTTACCACTAGGTCAACCCCTTGGAGTTAAAATATATACATTATCTTCTTCACTCCATGTGTAGGCCAAACTTGCGCGAAACTGTAGGACACTTAATGTCATAAAAGGGGGTATAATTTCTAAGACTTGAATTGAACCCAAGTTCCGGTTCTAATACCATGTTAATTATCATTAACATGAAAATTTTAAATGGGTTACCACTAATTCAAAAATTTGTAACATTTCTTATATTCTATATCAATGCTTATTTCTATAATTTCTTTCATGGATAGCCACACACTCTTGGCCACAGCCATGGCACAGATCAAGATGATGGATTTACTGAATTCTTAAAGAATTTTCCTACTTTCTTAATCGTAAATATTCCAATCAAAAGCTTCAAAATTCTTGAAACTAATGATCCAACTTGCCTGTTCACCTTCTTCATCACAATATCCAATCAGAGAGACAAGATTTCGATGATGTAGTCTAGAAAGCAACTCTATTTCTGTTAAGAACTCCTTCTCACCCTGTAATGAACCCTCTTGTGCACGTTTTATAGCCACAATGGTGCCATCAGCCAGAATACCTTTGTAAACCTTCCCATAACCTCCTTGTCCAACAAGAGTAGAGCTGTTAAAATTGTTCGTAGCCATAGACATTTCTCCATAAGTGAAATCCTTCACACCATCTATTTTTATGAAGGTCTTAGACACTGCATACAAAGGAACATCAGTGTGGGGAGTAGATTAATTAGAACAACATTACATGCATTGAAATTATATACTCGACCAAGATACCAAAATCTACGTGATGTGGACTAAAGGTGCAAACTTTTGGTGATTTCTGCAAGAATGGTCAGTGGAGTAAAAACCTCGTTCATATGATTCCACAGATAAATTCTTTTGGTGTTAACCAGAAACAATGAAATGGTAGATTGAGTTTAAGCCTAATCAATGAGGAACTTTAAAGTTCTTAAATGATGGACAACATAGAAACTGGTGCAACACCATCCGTGATTCTAGCATTAGACCTCTAAGCCGAAATTGAGGATTTAGACTTTCCACACCTAAATTTGGTTGAATGTTTCCATCATATTGCATAATACTTATACTTAATCACTTAAAGCATTAAGAAAGTTCGATTAAAGCTTGCAGCTACTCATTAAGTCAAGGAATGAATATTAAACAACAAAAATTCAATAAAAATTGTCTAGATTTACCTATCAACGTCAATTCACTAGTTGAATGAATAAAGAATGGAACTCGTTTTAAAAAGATGAATATATCCCCCTTTTCATCCACATACTGATTATTATTGGCATACTTTTAAACAAAAAGTACACACATACATTCCTACAATTGCTGAAAGAACTATTCTCCACAGAAACTAACAGTAGATTGTTTGTACACAGACTAATCTATTTGTTTCATACTAGGTCTGATATAGCGTATGATGTAGGAAGTGTTATAAGTCAACTTAAGCATGCTACTAGAGAAAAGTGCATGGAAGCAGTCTAGTAGATACTTCAATATCTCAAGACCTATTCAAAAAGACAATATATTACACAAAGAAGAAAAACTGAGTATAGAAGCATAGACAGATGCTGACTGGGTAGGGTCAGTTCTGGATCGAAGTCCAAATAGCCTACTTTCTAACTTTTCTTTGATAAATTGTCTGTCCACTCCCACATGTTTGGTATGATCATGTTGGACTAGATTGTAGGTTATGCTTATTGCTGATTTGTTGTCACAATGGAGTTGCATAGGTCCTTTCCAACTCACTTTCAAATCTGTGAGAATAATTCTACCAAAGCAATTCACAGACTTCATGTGCCATTAATCAACTTGTTATCTTCACTAAGGAATTGACAGCAAGACCACCTATGCAACAGCTTGAGGGGAGTGTTGAAAAGGAAATTTATGGAATATGTAAAAGTTGTAAATAGATCGTTTCCTTATTATTTGATTCCATTCCTAGAACAATTTCAGTCCCTAAAATAGTCTGGCTAGTGTAAATGTTTCTCCTATATTTAGTTTTGTGCCTGCAGCATATTTATAATTATCTGTGCACAAATTTGAATATGAATAGAAATATAGAGCTTTTATTTCCGACAGGATTCCATCTGCCGCCCATTTTTTCTCCCTCTTTGCTTTGGCTTTTCCTTTTGTGATTTAAGTTCTTGCAACTAATTCTCCTTGAATCTAATGCCTCTTCCAGATAGGATGTTTTCACAGTTGATAGAATAGCAATTTTAACGTCCAGAGATGAGCAAAACTATAGCCATATTCAGTAGTCAAATGCCCATTGAAACTTCCCATCTAAGCACCCAGAAGTTACATTATGAGAAAGTAGTTAAAGCTAGCTGAGATTCTTTTAAAAACCACGGTAGCGAAAGTAACATCCCATATTTTTATGTGACATGCCAATGACTTCTGATGGCAGCGGCAAGATAAAAGAAAATAATTTACTATTAATGGTACTTACAGCGACGCCTTCTGGAAACTGCACGGTATTTCCTCATGTATGCCCTAACTATCAGAAGAGAAACAATTGCAGATAATACAACTGCACCTGCAACGGACCCCAGTATGACGCCAACGAGTACTCCCTTGCTCATGCCAGAAGAAGAGGTAGGAAATACTGTCACAGGTATCAGAACTCCGAGCTAAGAAACTCAAAATTAAGGAACAACACTATTCTTAAGCATAAATATCCCATTGTAATAAAATACTATCATACAGAGGAACTGCTTATGTGTGTAAGAGGTAAAGTGATATATGGGTCCAAGAAGAATGAAAAATAAATAAACAGATGACTCAGTGCCTGAGGCACTGATATTTTACTTGCTTAGATCTGAACATGATCATGTCATGAAGGCATCAAACCTAAGATGCTAGCTACTAAAACTTTACAATTCGAAGGGCATTTTAACTGGGACAAAGACAGGCATATGCTGCTACCTTTATCCAAGACTTCAATATTAATGCGTGTCTACATATTTGACTCCCACTATTTCGAAGAAAATTTACTAATGCTATGTGATCACTCTTTAAAGAGAGAACCCAAAATATAGGCAGGTCTTCTAAATAACTTCTGTGAAATGTGCTTATATATATATCTAAAGTAAACTTTATTACTAACAAGCAGAGAACCTCCTATTCAAAATTTGAGAGAACATTCATACTTCCAGCCATGCAATACATATCAGATAAGGCTTTCAAGACGAACCATCTTTATAAGGGTCTAATAGAGTGAAGCGGATGAGTTCATATGGTCCAAAAGTGGCATTATCTGGAATTTGCCATGCTGTAAACATATTCATGATGCGTCCAACCTCACTCCTGTTGAACAGGAAAGAACTGTTGCTATTAACATCATAGATGGGAAAGAGATTCAGGGACATTCTCAGTCGAGGTCCTTTCTGCCATAAAACTGAAGAAATGTTCAACTGATCAAGATTTAATCTGAGTCCAGAGGTCAGATATTCCTCAAATTTTCTTTGATATGCAAGGAAATCTGAGAATCCAGGACTTTTCAATCGGTATTCCACAACTAGAGGGGCAGCACAAATACAAGATGAAGGGCATGATGTCGAAGAACATTCATAAGGAGGTGGACATCTTTGAATAGAACAGCCACCAGTTGTCAATGGGTTTAAATTATTATTTGAATCCCCAGTTTCAGAAGCACAAAACTGAAATAGGCTAGTGTTTGAGCACACCGGATTCCCCCGAAGCCTGAAAAATTGATGAAACTCAGTTAGATTCAAGTATGTACATAGTATATTGTAGCATCACACATTAATATGTAAGATAAGAAACCAGAGAAAAATCAAACCAGATGGTGACATTTGGAGGGAGATCAATACTGCCTGAAATATTTGTAAGCCTATTATTCTGCAGATCCCTACAATATCAAAGAGCCGCATACCATCTTTTAGTGCTTCTCAACATGTGATGCAGAAAATGATGTTCGAATTCAAATGTGGTAAGCCAATTGATCTATAAGAAAAAGTAAGATGTAGCCAAAACAATATCAAATATGGCCGTGAGTAATCTGGTTATTTAAGGTCTTACACATCAAGTTTTTCTGAATTACTGGAAGTCCTACTAAGCCAAATGGTGGATGGAACGGAACCACTTAATGAATTATTTGCAATTGACCTGCCATGTGGAATAACTCAAAAATTCATAAATTCATTCAGTACGCAACAATATATTTGTATTAAGTTACTTCAAACCGAAGGTTGACCAAGAAACAAATAAAAAATAACACTCATCTACAAAACTGATTTCAAAGACAAATTGCGCTTACAATTTCTGAAGAAGAGGAAGATCTGAAAGGTTTGTTGAAATAGGTCCGGTAAGATCGTTGTTGGATAAGATGCTGCAGAACAATCAAAAAGTAAGAAAAGTTTGGAAATACTATTGCATCTTTTCAAAGCTTAGAAACTCTTCCCAAATGTCTTGAAGTAGAAATAAATGAAAGTTTGTATTTGCTATAAGGCTGAAAGTCTTACATTGTTGTGATATTCTCAGAAAGCTTATTCTGTGGTATGGATCCGTTTAGCTGATTTGAACTGAGGTCTCTAAAATATAATGAACAATATAGAGAATGGCATCATAGTAGTCTTTGGGTATATATTTCTTTACAGTTTGGTGCATTTATGAATACAAGAATAATATATGAAAACCATTCATACCATAATTATAAAAAAATCCTGAGAAAATAAAACCCAATATATACTTACAGGTAACCAAGATTCGGTATCCTGCTCAAATCAGGAATTGGACCCTGTAAGCCACAGTTCCTGAGGCTCCTGATAGATTGAACAAAAAACACTATTGAATCAATAATTGCATGGTTGATGCTTCTAACTTTTTTCAGAATGATCTCTACAATGGCATGGCATCCTTTGAACTTAGAAGGAAAAAGAGGCTAACCCAAGTCATCAAGAAACAACCATAGAGAATATTGACATGTTCTACCAATGGCAATAAAAGGCAGTCAAATAACCCAAGAACTTATGTGTCCAAGTTTAAACGCCTTTCTATTTTCTTTGGATCATCTATACATGTTTTTCTTTGGATCGTCTATACATGTTAAGACATAAAGAGAGAATGTAACTCAAAGAACTTAATGCTGTTGTTCTAACATGTTTCTTTCCATTCTGGCTCACTGACGTTTTTTTTGGCCGGTCATTCCGATTTACTGATGTTCAAATCCACAGGTCAAGAAATCATGAAGCTTTTCATCCATATGCCTACAGAGTTCAGAGTAACATCTAATAGCTATAGAGGGAACTGGAATCTTATCACCTAGCCACACAGTCTTAAGTTTAAATGGACACAGTCCCAATTTAAACATGATCAGAAAAGTAGAATCAGAAACGAACTCACAACTTCAGCAAATTAACCATGTCGCCGTAAGAGTCTGGAATTGTAGTCCCACTAAAGTTATTGTTATCGAGTTGACTGCAAAGCAAGAAAATGAAAAGGTAGAGACTATCAACCAAAAGAAAACGTTAAAGTGTTTGGACAAATTTGCATAAGCCTTCTACTGTAGTATTACAAAATAACAAAAGAGCTAGATAGATAGAGAGACAAGTGAGAAAGAAGAGAAACAGTTATTCAGGGAAAAAGAGACAGTAAGTGACAGAAACGAGAAGTATGGAGACAATGGCCGTAACACACAATGCCTATGCCATGTATTGACACATTACACAGATAACATGGAGTGTCTTCATTCTATTTCAACACTTGATCATTGTCCTAGCTACGATGAAAAACATCGTTTTCTCCATTTGACCAGTGTTGCAAAACACATCTGGCTTTGCAGTGTTTTCCCAATAGTTTGGTGGAACTTTTTTCAAAAACTTACTACTGCATTTCAGAGTCATCAACTAAATCAGAAATTACATCTTTTCCGGGAAGTTCCTGATACCACTTTGGAATCCCAAACAAATATATACCTTGAGAACTGAGGCGACTCAACAGTATTTCTCCATGATAGTTTAGTTTCTGCTGTTTCTTTCCCAGGATCAAGTAGGTCCCGGAATTAGGCAGTAAATCAAACTAACACTATAAAAAGTTTGTTCTTATTATCTATATGAGACAACTGGCTTCCTCTTAGTTTCACCAAATATAAGAATTTTCTGTACTTACTTCTCTACCACATGCAATTTAAGTTTTATAATTCCATAACCCTTCACTACCCTAAATCTGAAATACATCAAAATTATGATCACAAGCTCCCATTAGCAGACCAAGCATTAACAAGCCAATGATCATACTATTATCTACCAATCTCTCATTACTTCAGTGTGTGAAGCTAACCTCACCATCGATAATCTGAAAAGGCGAGGTTTCTCCATGGTTAACAGATGTTATTTGTGTAAGGCTAGAGAGTGACAATCATTTGTTCTTGCATTGCATTGTTTCTTCTTCATTGTGGAACAGTGTAATGGATTCAGAGTTGTCCATGTCGGGCCCGTTGAATGAGGTTTTGTTCGAGTGGAGTTTTTTGGGTAAAGACTTGGTAGACAAGAGTCTTCGGAGAATCATTCCTCTGAATTTTATTGACCATTTGGCATGAGAGAAACAAAAGATCCTTTAAAGGCATTCTAAATCCTGTGGTTATAATATTTTGTTCTTTTTGACTTCTTGTAAACGAATGGATCTTCTCTTTAGATCCTCATTCCTTACACAGCGACCAACTTTACTTTTTTATAGTTGGTATCATTCTTATGACGGACCTTGTTTTTGTTTAGCCCTAGTGGTTTTTTTTTAGTATTATATATACCTTTTACTGATAAAAAAACTAATCACTTGGCCCCTTTATTTTCCATAACTTCAGAGAAGTACTATCTTTCCCTTTTGCTTGAAGATCTTCATATGCGACTCAAAGACACTTTTAGAAAGTTCAAAGTGAAAATACTTCAGTTTGCCGTTAATAGAATTTGAATTTGAATGATCATTAAAGCATAGTTAGAATTTGAATTCAAGAAATAGCAATTGATAAAATGAATTAGTAGCAGTGTATTAATAAGCAATAAGCTTCAGAATTACAAAAATATTAAATCTTGCTATAAGTTATGCATGTACATTTCAGCAACTATCAACTTTAAACAAGTTAACTGAAAGATACCATCACTAAGAAAGCAAGACAACGACAAGCTTAAAGAATTCAACTTGGCAATACTAATGTAAGAACAACATACAGTATATTCAAATTTGGCATCTCAGAGAACTCCGGTGGAAGGTACCCAGATAAGTTGTTATTATCCAGAAGGCTGCAAAGTGGAAATCATAGTTTAACTAACTAAAGTCTTTCAGGTCAAAACAGATTAATACAAGAAAACTGAGTTAAAAAGGACTTGAAAATGCTCAAATATTTATTCATCACTACGAATCACTGAAATACACTGAAAGCTAGTGAACAACTCACAAGTGAACAAGATTTGGTAATGTAGACAGCTCAGGAGGAATTTGCCCACTAATTGAATTGTTGTTCATGTGACTACATCAAATGAGGAAAATGAACCGAAAACGTCAAGAAAGTTTGAATTGAAAGGAAAAAGATCTTGCAACAATTCTTGCTCAAGAAAAATTATGAACATCCTTACAAGTGCTTTGTCGCACTCAAACTAGCAAACGACTTGGGTATTGATCCGGATATGTGGTTCTGGTCAATTTGTATTCTGTCTAGGTTTCGAAGATTACCAAGCTCTTCAGGTAATGGACCTGATAGTTGGTTCCCATTCAGAAGCCTGTGAACACGTAAGATTGCACATATAGCACATTTTGAACATGATGAACACATCAGAAGATCAAAAGAATGGCTAGTGGAAACCAGAACTAAATCAGATAGAGTGCATATATTCCCATGAATCGAAAATATTTGTGAAGAAGATTGAGAAGTAGAAAGCAAGTGTAAATTTCTCGTGGTATCTGCATAAGAATATCTAATGGCAATGTTTAAATACCCAGCTAAGGAGTTCAACTTACAATAGTTCCAGAGATGTAATATCACCTATCTCTTTTGGTATGCTCCCACTTATGTTGTTCCACATAAAATCCCTGTTCACAAAATAGATGAAAGAAAAAGTTCTGAAAGGGAAATCACATGCCAAAATAGGTGGAGAAGCTATGTTAAAAGGGAGTTAGTTTATCAAGAATAAAAAATGGAATAAAAATCTATACTTTACAGACTAAAAGTGGATTCCCCTTTACAATAAACCTTACAAGATTTTCATATATGATAGGCGGCTAAGCTCCGGTGATAAATTTCCAGATAAATTCATATTTAATAGTTGCCTGCAAATATAAGGAAGATTAACAAATTATTAGGCAACGTCAAACTAAAAGGGATCCCTCCTTAGATTCTAACGTGTCATAATTGAACTGGTGATTAGATAAGTTGTAGACAGAATAAATTAATTATTAATCTAAAAAAGTTGTCATAGAAGGATATGCTGGTGAACTTAGCTTACAAACTGAATAACTTAGCCCATCACCC
This sequence comes from Datisca glomerata, assembly GCA_003255025.1. Taxonomy (NCBI): domain Eukaryota; kingdom Viridiplantae; phylum Streptophyta; class Magnoliopsida; order Cucurbitales; family Datiscaceae; genus Datisca; species Datisca glomerata. Next base: position 2,700,607 of record QANY01003152.1, read on the forward strand.
TATTTATGTGAAAGCAACCACAATTATGTTTCATCTCTTTCTGGTCCTTTCCGATTGGAGGGCATTGTAAATTTAATAGAAATGAGGATTTCTTATCCTCCTTTGTAAATTGTCACATATTAATGAAAGTTTGAAATGTCTTAGCAAAACGATTATGTTTCATCTCTTTAAACTACAGAGAGTGGGAAGCTAACTCTCTTACAGCAGTTATTATTTTGTTAATTAAATGTGGAAATGCTTTCATACAACATTAAGAGAAGGGAAAAAACATCAATAGGGACGTCTTATTTCTATGCTTCTGACAATGTTTAAAATTTAAGAGTCAAAAAGTATGAGATGTTACAATTCTACAACATGCAGATAGTTATCATCCAATGTGGTATTATAGCACAAAACCCCAGTCCAGTTTGATGTGCAGGGGTCTCCTCGATTCCAGTTGCTGAGATTCTTATTGGGATCTATCAGAATCTTCTTGATCTCAAGCAATGCCTTCACTGCAATCATACAAATTATTGTATTTATCTTTTTAAAGAGAAGAATAATCATTTTAAAAGATACTTTGTTGTTTTGCTTTTCCATCACTATTATCAACATTCAAATACCAACACAGCCATTCTTGTAACTGAAGTTCAAATAATCCAACTGAAATAAATAGCTTGAACAAATTTTTGTCTCACTAAGGTGCATCTCTCGTTACAGCTCATCATAGATGATAGGAGTAAGTGGACTCTAAGTAGGGCCCATAGTTACAAAGTGAAATCTATGTAAAATAACTTGACCAACACATGATACTAGTTGAATCACACAACATGCACAAAAATTGCATCGAGACACTTTATAAGAACTCCATAGTAGAATTTCAGTCAGAACATAATAGCCGTAGAAAGCTAGTGACAATCAAAATAGAAATAGTTTTAATACAGAACTGAGGGAGAAATCACCTTCTGAAGGGTCAGTAACAGGCCGTTGTGCTCCGACAAGGAGAGAAGACCAAAGCAGCCAAAAAAGTGAAAGGATTCCATACGTCCATGTTCTTGAGTGATACATCTCCAGGGTTGTAATCACTACTCTAATCAAACAAGACTACAAGTTCTTGTAGCGTTCGGATACTTTCTCTATCAACAATAAACCATCCTTATGATACAAAACGAATTCAAAAGCAGTGCCAGCTCGACCTAACCAAAAGAAAAATAGCAAAGCTTACACACAGGAGACCAATAGAGTTCGCAAACAACTCGATAAGAAGGAGTAGTTTCATTCAGGTTCAGCTCAGCTTGAGTGGAACGAAGTAATATAATCGATAAAATTGGTTTCCATTGAAGCGGCTGCAGGAAGGAAAAGAAAAAGGATATACTAAGGTGATGCAATTCTAGAAGTAGTTACCTACTCTTCCTATTCTGGGATATGTGTCTGACCAGGTCGTACCAAAGCATTTGTTGCCGACGCTGTTGTTGTTGAATTTGATCATGACGCAGATGCTGATGCTGATGGCAGCCATCTTTTTCTTTCAATTTGTTTATGTTTACAAGCAAGTAAAAAAAGGAACAATAAGGATTAGAAAGTGGAGAGAGAAGACGAAGAAAGTAATTCAGAAATGAACAAATGTAAAATATCTTTTGCGAGTTCGACGTTCTTGACTTTTTCCCACGGAAAGGTTTTCGTTGGGGGCGAGTGCAAATTTTTGGAAAGAGATAGACACGGACCGGTGAAATTTGCTGCACCGTGATTGGCAACATAGCCAACAACCCAACCAGAATGAGAAAGACGGTTTTTTCATTCTTTGGTACGAATAAAACTGATATGCAATCACCGGTGCCACATGTAACAGATAACTCAAGGATTTTTGAATATTTTATAGTAATTTTAAAAAAATAATAATTAAAACATAATATTTTTGAAATTAATTTCAAAAATAAGATAGTTTAGGACAACTAGGACGAAGACGTTTTTGCAAAAAACGTCTTTGTGGTGGCGTGGCCCAAATATGGGCCACGTAAAAGACAACTTTGCAGAAGACGTCTTCACTAATAGTCGAAGGCGTCTTTTACAAAGACGCATTCCGCATTTTTTAATACCCGCAACCGAAACCAGAAGCTTATCACAACCCGCCTGAAGAAAAGTAGACCCAAGTCGACCCATATACGAAATGAGATGAATTGGAGAGAGCCAAATACTCATAGTAAATGTAGACTTTGTCGACAAGAGGGACATAACCGTCGAAATTGTCTTTCTCGTAATGGAGGACTTCAAATGACTCATAATATTTGACTTAGTACATTTTTAATGTAATTCAATGTAATATTTGACTTATTACATTTTTATGTAATTCAATGTAATATTTGACTTAATACATTTTTATGTAATTCAATATAATCATTGTATTTCGAACGACACTCATTTTCAGGATATCATGGAGCCTGGACCACAAGATAGCTCGGTGTTGTATTTACAGGATCAACATAGATCACAACATGTTTGGGACCAGGAGGATTCTCATGCTTTACATTGTCGCCGACATATTGCAGTTGTTCATTGGAACATGTCATTTCATACACGTATTATTCCATATTTGATTCGTGCTGGATTTTATGGAGTTGCGAGGGTTGGGTTTATCGCCCTTGACTAGCACTTGATCACATCTTTTGTGGAGAGATGACGTCTTGAAACACACACATTTCATATGGCACATGGTGAGTGTACTATCATTTTACAAGATGTGCAAATACAGTTAGGACTTGCAGTTGATGGGATGGTGATAACGGGTAGTACACATCGAGATTGGCCAAGGATATGTGAAGATTTATTACGATTTGGACCAGGCCCACGTGATTTACAGGGATCACATTTACTTATGACGTGTTTGACTGCATATTTTCCCCCATTATCTGATGATGATGGCGAGCTTTATGTGCAACGTTATGCACGTGCATATATTCTACAACTTATCGGAGGTACCTTTTTTGTCATAAGTCAAACATTAAGGTGCATTTGATGTTCTTGCCTTTACTAGAAAATTTTATTGAGGCTGGTCAGTATAGTTGCGGTAGTGCATGCCTTGAATGGTTGTATAGGGAGATATGCAAAGCAAGCCATAAAAATGCTTCTGATATTGCTGGCCCACTAGTATTACTGCAATATAGGCATGGGACCGATTTCCACATTTGGCACCAGTGAGGTTACAACGGGCGAGACATGATAATGTCAGGGAAGATGGACTTCCAATGCCACCTCCTCCTTTGGGTATACGGTAAATCAACTCATTTGATTTATTATATATGTATGTTATCATTTACATGTATTTAACTGTGTAATTTATCTCATAGATGGAGAGATATTTTTAGTCTCACAGAAAGCTCCACACATGTTCTTGAAATGTATCGATTTGCATTAGATAGACAAACTCCAGATCAGGTAATACTATGTTTTTTACTTATAACATAGGTAATACTCGGGTTTTGTCATATTATTTATAATATAGTTTTTATAGGTTATATGGCAACCTAATTATGATATTATCCATACACTTTCTGAATACTACATCATGCACGGAGTATATGGTGGTCTGTCTCTCCCCTCATTTGCTTTCATATAGTGGAATGGCATCAACCAGATCATATTCTAAGATAATTCAGTATGATTCAACGTGTGCCCGAGTCATGTGATACCGAAAGACGGTTGCATGACATAGACTTAAGGGGGATAAATGAGCTAAATTGGGGCATCCAACATCAGGCATACATTGAGAGATGGGATGAGCGTAGGACACACATTGTTGAGGGGCACGTGGATGAACATGGATATGGCAGCTCATACATGTTATGGTATCAGAGAATCACACGACGATACATAACTCAACAGGGAGCGTTATATGATGTAATGGTAATTTTTTTTATTAATTTATGTAATTAATAAGGCTTATATGGTCATTTAATAAGTAACTTATATAATGTCTTTTTATTTAATGCAGACGGAGAGACTGGACGGAGAGACTGGACAATATTAACAATTTGACGCTTGATGATACCGAGTCATCTTGGATAATGCCTCGAATCTGTAATGTGTATGGGAAAGCCGCACAAGCTATAAGACAAGTGAATGCGGCTCATCAAACTCATTTGTCCTGAAGGCATAGAGTGCACAACTCATCTTAAAGAAGTCAACAAGAATCACACATGCCTCAAGATGAACCATTTATGTCTCAGCAAGAGTCATACACGCCGCCGGCCTTTTATACATTTGGAGGTGAGTCACCGACTCAACTCGGTTCTACTCCGAACCATTTCATCAACCTCAACGACGTAGAGGAGGACGAGCTAGTGCTCCTGGAAGAGGAAGTAGAAGACGTGCTTGAAACTCGCCTATTGTGGAAGATGCTCCTATTGTGAATAAAGAAGACTCACATATTGTAGGGGAAGACCTGCTGTTTATTGTAGAGGAAGAAAGTGTAGCAGCAACTATTATGGAGGAAGATCCATCATCATAAGTAACTCAACTACAAACATATGAAAGACGCCCAAGAAGAATGAGAAGACGACCACTGTGTGAAACGTGATTGATTTATATTTTTTATATTTAGATTTTTATAGAATAATATAAAATGTAAAGTCACAAAACTTCTTAAAAATGTATGTTGTTTCATTGAGAATGTTAAAAATGTATCTTTTTTAATTGAGAATGTGTGATAAAGTTATAAAATGTTCTGCAGGATGGATGATTTTTGTATGCAGGGTTGTGTTATAGGGTTGTGTTGATGATTTTTGTAATGTCGGGAGCATATGCACTGAAGGCATCTTTTGCAAAGACGCCTTCAGGGCTACACTAAAGGCTTCTTTTGTAAAGACGCCTTTTGCCAACTTGAAGTCGTCTTTACAAAAGACACCTTTCGATGTGGCCATTACTACCGTAGTTTTGGAATTAGTTTCAAAACTAGATTATTTTCAGAATTTATTTTAAAAATCACATTAAAGCCAGAAATACTCCGACAACTCAGTGCGCAAGCAGATCTCCTATTGAGATCTTAATATGAGAGGTTAGATTTTGTTAATAAAAATCACCCTTGAGCTTAAATTTCACCGAATCAAATGTGATTGTAACGGAAATAAAAAAAATGTCTTTTTTTACTTTCTGTCTCTTAGTGACAACTTATCTAGGGTATCCATTTTTTGAATTGGAGAACGGTGATGTGACGAATTGTGCATTGTTCAATGGAACGTGAAGACCTTATTTCACTCACCACCCTCATATTGGCAGAAACCTAAGTTCATAGTGTGACCAAATTCCTCATCCTGAATGTACTCAAAACTTCTCTCTCTACCCTAGAGCTTCTCTCTCTAGGCTTAATCAAAGGGCAAACATGGCATCCATGGTGTGTTATCCCCCATTGGTAACATTGCGAAAGCAACCAATGCTGCCATTCAAACGACCGACTCACATGAGGTGGGTCCTCTTCGACGTGGTCCAGGGCGTCCTCAAAATTAGATTATTGAAAACCCTAAGGACATTAATGAGACCTTTCCTGTTTTAGAAGATGATGTTGATGACACTGAAAGCAGCTCCGGCCATTCCCATGTAAGTGATGAGGTATACATATACTTACCTAATTCTTTCTAGGGATTATCGAGAAGGAAGATGAGTTTCCTTCTTTACCCTCAACTTCTAATAACCCTAAGTCTCCAATAGAGGTTATAAAGGAGAATCCTCTCTATTTGAACCGTTTGTCTAGAAAAAAGGACATTGATCTTCATGACAAAGGCAAAGAATAAAAACTTGAGGATTTCAAAAGTAAATGGATAGACAGGGTGAGGCCAAGTAATGTCCTTTTCAACGTTCAAAATACCCTGACTCCTCCTTCCCTGGACCCTTCAAGTGCAAATACAGAATCTTGAATGCGGTTTTATAGGAGGGTATGAAGCTATGGGATAACACTTTAATATACCATTTTCTTGCTATAAAACCTGCTTTCAGTTTCACTAAGCAAGCAACTTTTTGACTATGGGGTAGCATGGGCTTGAAGGATGTGGCAGAGAATAATGATGGATTTTTCTTCTTCAAATTCCATTCTAAGGAAGAAAAGGAAGTTATGATTAAGGGTGGCCCCTGGTTTCTTCTCGATAGGCCCATTATCTTAAAAGAATGGTTCACAAGCATTAAACTAACAAATGAGGACTTGTCTAAAATACCTATGTGGGTGAAAATTTGGGGTATCCATCCTATTCTTTGGACTCAAAAAGTAATATACAATATAAGTTATATTTTATGAAAGCCCCTCTTTATAGACTCAATTACTGTCAGTGGAGTTAAAATGACATATGCTAAGGTATGTATTGAGATAGATGTGGCCTCAAATTTACCTAAATCCATTGAGATTAATCTTAGTGAGATGGGTATTGAGGAAGCTAAGATTGAAGTAACATATTTGGGGGTACCTAAAGTATGCAGAGACTACAAGGTGTTTGGACACGATTGCAATGCCTAAAGTTAGGCCAGCTAAACCAGTGGCTCCTAAAACTCCCAGGCAAGAGTGGGTTCAGGTTACTAAGGTAAAATCTGTCCCAGGCGACCCTGTTAATGTTGACTCTACTCAACCAGTTGAATTTAAACAGTATGATGTTGTTCTTCCTAAAATTTTCGATGCAGATACTATTTTGGGGACTTGTGATGTTGTCCAACTGGATGTCCTTTGTCCTGAAGCTCAAGTGAACACAGTAGCTTGTTATATTGGCATGTTGAAGATATCCAATTCTAAGAACCATGAAGCTAAGAAGACATGTATTGTTGAGGAAGTTGGCAGCTCAACCAAGGATGGCTCAGGAGCTTCTTCTAGTAAGTCACTTAGTGCTAGAAAAAAACAAAGACTAAGACAGTTTGTAGCAAAGTTGAAAATTAAGAGTGTCCTTCAGGTGAGATCTTCACTCATTGCCCGTTATCCATGGCTCACAATATTGCTGCTTGGAATGTTAGAGGTTTCAACCATTCCCTTAAACATTCAGAGGTGAGGAGACTTGTCATGTGTGGTTTGTTAGAAACTCAGGTTAAGATCAAGCACTTTAATAGAATTTCAAGTCATGTTCTCCCTGGTTGGAATTATTTGAACAACTATTCCCATGATCCCTTGGGGGAATTTGGGTGGGGAATGACCCTACTATCTTTGATATTGCTATTTTTGGAGTCTACTGCTTAGTTGTTACACTGTAAAATGACTGATAAGGTATATCCTACTGTTTTCCATTGTACCTCCATATATGTTGCAGATAATGCAAGTTTTAGGAAAACCTTTTGAGGTGATTTAATCTCTTTGAATGCTGGTACTTATAACTTGCCCTGGGTCATTATGGGTTGAAGGCATAAGTCCAGATATATAGTGGGATATTCTTAAATATTTCCTTCCTCACAATGATAATCTAATAGATTGCACTAGTTTGATCCAACCATTCACTAATGAATATATTTTTCTCTTTTAGTGACAAGAGAGCACATAGTCTTGATGGTTTCAATGCCAACTTCTTCAAGAAGAATTAGTGCATTATTGGTGATTATGTGTGTGCCGCCGTGCTTGTTTTTTTTTCAGTCTAAGGAGCTCCTTAAGCTCTTCAACAATATTGTAATCACTCTTGTTCCTAAGGTATCAAACCCTAGCAAATGCTCTAAATTCAGACCCATTGCCTATTGTAATCTTTTTTATAAATACATTACCTCTTTGTTAGCTAGTAGGCTGGAGTGTATACTGTCAAAACTTGTTAGCCTTAACTAGACTGCTTTTATTCCTAGGAGATCTATCTCTGGTAATATTTTGATTTCTCAAGAACTCTTGAGAGACTATCATAGAGATTCTTTTTCTCCAAGATGTGCTCTTAAGGTTGATATCCTCAAGGCATATGACTGTAAAATGGTTTTTTCTAGGGAAGGTGCTTCAGTACATTGGTTTGCCCATTGTGTTTATTGACTGGGTTATGGAGTGTGTAACTACTCCCACATACTATATTAATATTAATGAAGGTTTGTAGGGCTTTTTCAAGGGTAGTAGAGGTCTTATACAGGGAGACCCTCTCTCCCCTTACTTGTTCATGCTCATTATGGAAGTCCTTACTAACATTATGCAATACTGCTCTTCTCTTCCAGGTTTCCAATTCCTTTAAAGATGTAAGAAGGACAAAATAGTTAACCTTTCTTTTGCAGATGACCTTGTTATCTTTTACAAAGGTAATGTTAACTCTATTAAAGTGGTTATGGATGGACTAAATCTTTTTGGTGTTATCTCTGGCGTTGACTCTAATATCTATACGAGCAATAGCTTTTCCTCAATAGTGAATGATAATAATCAAGATAGTATTTTGAATCTCTTTGGTATTCTCTAAAGGTGTTTTGCCTATTAGATACTTTGGGATCCCTCTTATTTCAACCAAGTTGAGTAAAACAAACTGTGAAGTTCTTATAGAGAGAATTATCTCTAGAGCTAAAGTTTGGGAAAACAAACACATTACTTTTACTGGAAGACTCTAATCAATATTAGAGCAATCTTGACTGCCATTCAAAGTTATTGGAGTAGCTTGCTTATCCTCCTTAAAAAAGTCATGAAAATGATCAATGGAGTGTCGAGAATTTTTCTCTAGATAGGAAAAATAGATCTTGTTAAAGGGGCAAAAGTTTCTTGGCATACTGTTTGTGCTCCCTTTGAAGCTAGAGGTTTAAATTTGAGAGATCTTGCTTTGTAGAATGTAGTTGTTGTTGCTTTGTAGAATGATCAATGTAGTTGTTGTGCTTCTATTCCTATCTCCTTTTTCCAATCAAGAGGATCAGTATGTGTGGACTGTAAGTAATGATGGATTGTTCTCTACTAGCAACACATACAACAGTCTTAGATATCAGTTTGACACTATTTAGTGGCATTATATTGTCTGGTTCTCAGGTAACATTATAAAATGTACTTTTATCCTTTGACTAGCATTTCACAAAGATAGTGCTCTCATTGGAATAAAGACCTAAACCAGGATTGTATTTTCTATATGGATGGGTCTGAATCAATGATGCATCTTTTATATGATTGCACCTTTGCTAGACATTTGCGTAGCCCTTTTCTGAATAAATGTCGTAGCAATATTTCAGCTTATGATTGCCCTTCCTTTTTTCTCTGGCTCTCTTCTTTAGAAAGCAACAAGCATTATGCTAATGTGAGCTCTAGGCTTGTATTTTCCATGTTTGTGTATTGTCTTTAGATAGAGAGAAATATGAGAACTTTTGTTGGTAAGGTTTTGGATTCACACTTGATCTTTAAGAAGATTTGCTTTATGGTTAAAGAAAGGCTTCTCTTCCTTGATAAGGATATAGGTCTTAATTTTGGTGATCTTATTGTTGAACATTGATTGTAATTTACTTTTTATTGATATGTTATTTTTGAGTTTGTGGTCTTAGAGTATGCCCCTTGTACTTTATGTAATACTTTTTTGTTAATATATTTTTTTCACCAAAATAAACTCCCCATCCCCAACTCTATATGTCAACCCATCTCCACCTCATTCTTCATTTAATGTGACATGGGGCAGGAATGGGGAATTTGTTGGTTTCCAAAACTAAAAACTAGTGTGCGCATCAAAAACATCATGCTGAAACAATCATATCGTTAACAACAAATTTTTTTTCTTGAATTTATTTATATAGTAATTTAATATGCAAGAGGGAATAAATTTATCCTTTAGGCAGTGATGATATCGATTCTCCGAAGTCTTCACAAATGACCAGTTATTCAAACTTTTCAAGACAGATCTGGTTCTTTCAATCTTCAGATCTTTTGAGCCTAGTCTTCGATACTAAAAGGACGGGCATGTGGGCGTCTTAATGAAATGATGATCGATCTCTTATCTGATTTCACTATGATCTCAATACATGAGAAAATGAAACAAAGAAAAGAGAACTCTTCTCTTATCTTTCTCTCTAATGCTTGAAAATTATCATGAACTGAATGTCTATCTCAATTTCTCTAATTTCTGAAATTTTCGAGATCAAGAAATAGAGAGTCTGAATTTTCTATCACTATCGCCTCTTTTGATCAAAACACTATTTTATCTTAAAAGTTGAGATCAAAATTGATTTCTTCTTAATTTCAAAAACTTCAAAAGTCAATCAGGTTATATTTATCTGATAAGTGACCATCTCCCTCTGAGAAAGATGGCATCCCAAATCATATCCCACGCGACTCCTATGTGGTGTGATCTCATTCTCCTAGAAGAAGAAAACTCTTTTGGTTCAACGTTAAACTAATTAGATCATTCTTGATAAGATTATCTATAATTTAATTTTTTTTTAGATAACTCTTATCTGATAACTGATTAGATAATATTCACTTTAAATGATTAAATAATATGTATTTGGTAACCTTATCAGATATTTTTTAACGAATAAGTGACCACCTCCCATTAGGTGAGGTGGTTGACCACCATCACGACACATAAGGGCAGATCCTACAAGAAATGATCTCGTGCGGTAGCTGCAGATAGTGTGATCTCACAACTGTCAATCTAATTTTGACGTACTTAATAATAATATTATTTACATATCAATTAATTTCAATAAATTAATTGTTTGGTTCTTACAATATAGAATGTGAAAAAAATGACACTTCTATCATCACATATTTATTGAATGTGTAATCATTAACTAATTTATCATTTTATTGATTTGAAGTTATTCCACTATAAACTTGAAATTGTACTTTTAAAATTACTCAAAGAATTGAATAGCCCATTGTTATAATCGCTACATATAAATCAATCATCTATAAATAGTTCATAATTAGAGCTAAATAAATAATTTGTTAATCTCTTTAATTACTTCTTTCTTCTTGGGTCACATTGATTCTTTAATGAGTAACTTATCGTTTATTTTTGTTCTCCTATTTTTTAACACCTGAATCAATACTCAAAAAAATTATCGATTTAATTTTATGATGACTGAGCGAATTCCATCTTGTATATTGACATTCTCAGCTATTTATTTCATTATGCTTCCAAGATACGATGAAAGCTCCTTGAGATGTATGAACCTTTATCGAGTACATAAAAAAGGTATAATGTCATAAACAAAGTTTGTTAGTCACTCCTGATCAAGATCGTTCTATATATGACCACCTGGTTGAAAATTTGCATACCATATATGTTAACGGTATTATCGAAGATCCAAATTTACCGTGTCACCGTTTTATATAATCTCATTCCAATGCTTACGCATTAACAATCCAAATAAGATTGTTTCATAATTTAATGAGTTGTACTTATAATCATTGATCAATTAAAGGTCTCAACTTTAATTATTAATTATAAACAGTTTTTGTTTTTGTCCTTAAACATTATCATTTTGTATACAACTCTTATATAATGTTTAAGGTCACGTAATCATAGAAGTTTCGTGATATTTTATAAACTATCAAACATACATGTGTAAAAATCAAATGAAAATCATTTTATTTATTAATCAGTGTAAAGTCTATACATCATATACTTTAAAGGCAACATTCCCAACAAAAGCTCATCAGGATCGGGCTAGCTATGGGTTCTTATCTATTTCTTAAGGCGTCAATTATGTCTAGAATTTTTTATGTTCAGCCTAAGGTGGCAAGCAAGGCGAAGAGACAACAAAGAATGAAGAGATAATAGTGACAGGGAAAGCAATAAAGATGATTTATTAAAAAAGTAACATAGAATTTTACAGCTAAATTAGCTAGTAGTGAAAGGGATTAAAAATATTAGTGTGAGGATAGGGTCTTGACGTAGAGTTATAGTTTCAATATAATATAAATATATTAAGATATATGAAAATAAATGGGACGTATACAGGATATGAACTATTATATCCATCAGTATCATATACTTGACAAATTTATTAAGAATTCACCTATTTATGCCTCGAATTTAGAGATACATGAGTAATTTAGACATCTCTAAACCATTGTATTTATTCCTAAGAATCAACAATGAAACTAGAATCTTGTCGTTAGAATCCATGAGAGGGATTGTGTTACGCATGAGATATATGGTATCTGTACAGCACGGCACCATCCGTTTGTTCACAAGGACATTGTATTTTCCTTTCTATTTATGTCGCAGAATTATTATTTATTTTCTCGTTTGACTTGACTTTTTCAGCGGCAATTTTGTATTTGAATCAAATTCAACTTTGCTAATTTGACAATCAATTTTTACAACATTTGAAACCAGAAAATTCAAACTCTCCACTAATTATCGTCGAGCTTCCAAAATATGCTTATTATGTATCACACGTTAATTTTCTATAGACTCTTGGCAATTTCTTTAATTTTATATATTTATATTCAACGTTCATATTTAATGTAATAATAATAACTCTTATTTCATGAGAAAGAAAATGACAATCAAGATGTAAAATAAATAATTCGAAAAGTCATGGTAACAAAAGAACGACTTCTATTATTATATTATACAAGTTCGTTGGGAGTTTTAATAATTGATTCCAGCAATGATTTTCATAATTATTACCTTTTCTTCTTCTCCACATCTTTAACAATGCTAATTCAACTAATCTTTGAAGGAAAATATCATAAATAATCCATCTGTCTAATTTTTTTTGAAATGTCTCTCCTTTTTTTTAAAGGCATTTTGTGCCTTTCAAAATATATAGACACACATATATGATTCTATAATTAAACATTAACTTATAGTTCTTTCGAACACAATCGATTCTAGTCTAAAAGTTAATAGAAAATAAAAACTTTGAAGTGTTAAATTGTGACCCATCCAAAGCTTAAGCCACTACAAGAAATTCTCTCTTTAGAGTGTTAGTGCTATTATCATTTAACACTTCTTTGAGGTGACAACCATCTACATAGATAATCACACTACAAGCCAGACTTGCAAGCATACAAAGAAATATAGTATCTTTGAAAGATAAAATTATTCAAAATTATCCTCATTTTCGAATCGGGGTTCATATTCTTTACAATGTCACAATAATCCCACCATTGAGCACATTGCTCCTCTTGCGTACCTCCAACCATCTATAAAGCTAACATCTTGACTCTATAAACTTTTGTATCGATGCATTGACTCCGTAAAGACCAATAAAAGGAATCCCTAAATTTCATCCAATACTTACTTGCTGGTCATGTGACAACTATCCTTGTAATTGTCTTGTGCCTATTGCACTTGTATGATTTGGTTGAGATTTGATTTGGAATAATCCACTTCTTAGATCAGGAGATGCATGTATCCTCCATACACACCTTTTCTTACAAAGACAAGTTATTCGGGTCTTGCAAAATCATAGTCAAAATCCTTGTTATGTTGCATATAATTGCAAAGCTATCTTAAAAGTTAAGTGGTCAATAAATTTCAGTCCAACCTTCAACTCTATAATTTCATGCATATCAGTTTTTGCATTGAACTCCAGAAATCTAGGACCTCTCATGTCATCATCAGAATCACTAAACGTATCATGAGAATCACTAATCTCATCAATGTTGCCATTATCAACAAAAAAAAGAAGCAATAACATCCTCCTCTTCATCGGAAGATGATGAATTGAACGACGCAAAATTGCTTCTTCATACCATTTTGTATCCACCAACCCTTCATGTGTCTCAATAACCTCATGATCTACATGTGTTTCAACAACATCATGCGCCACAGCCGAAATGTTCGGTCTCCTTCAATTCTTCATAGATGATGAAGATGCTTCTTCTCGGGTTAGGATCTTCGCCAAGGCCAAAAATCGCGAAGAAACAACAATATCTCTAGTGTTGAAGAACCCAATCCAGTGTTTCCAAAAATTTTAACTTTTATAGCCGAGTTTTTATTTGTTTTCTTTGAACTTTGATTTTAACTGTTGTTTAATTTAGATTTAGTTTTAACATTTGTTTTTTTCTTTAAAGAAATTTTAAAGTCAAGGAGGGTAAAATTGTCTGTTTAATTTTCATTAAAGGTCATGTGTGTTGCCGGTGACCAATTTAACAGACAACAAATGGAATTTCTGACAGCTGGGGTGTTTTTTTTATAGTTTATAAAAATTGAAAGACTTTTGAGTAAGATGTCAAAGTTGAAGAAGCGTAGTTAAAAATGGTCAACGTTGAGGGATCTTAATGAAATTAACCCTAAGTTATGTATGTACTGTAAATAACTTTTACTATAAAAATGATATGTAAAGAAAATGTTATACACAAACAAATTTATTCTAGAGACATCAAAAGAGACTATTCACCATATTCTATTTCCTTATTAAAAAGTGACATCAAAATATATATAATGTGATAACTTTAAATAATTGTTAAGTTAATTTTAATTTGATAACTTTGAATTAGAGCATGCTATATAAAAATTTATAAGAAAAACAACAAATTTTTACTAATTAATTTTAATCTAAGCAAATTATATCTATAAAAATATAAAAAAATAGAATTTTAAAGATAATTCAATTATAAAACAATTTTATATAGTATATTTTTTATGTTAGCATAATTAATTTACAAAAATATAGTCACACAATTTACAAACAAAAAAAATTAAATTTACAATGAATCATTTTTATTTTAATGACATCACTTCTTTCTTATTTTAGAGCATATTTCTACTATTTTTGAAAAATGTATGATGTTCTACAACTTGGTTGAATAATAATATATTAATAAATAGAAATAATAACAATATAACATTGTCTTGATTTTACTCAAAAAAATAACATGATACTAAATACATTTATTTTTAATTCACATAACTATAATATGATTATCAGTAGTAAATATAGTTAAAAATATAATAAATTTAAATACATATGAATCGCACGCGTGTATTGACTAGTATATTAAAAGTGGGAAGAGAAGAAAAACCATATTTGGATGACTTTTTTCACTATTTATTTTTACAATTTAAAAATACACATTTAGTTTGCTAATGCTGATGATTATTTACTTATTTTTACCTGGTCTTTTTACTTATTTTTCATTATTGTCTTATTCTTGAGGAAACTTTTAATTTATTTATTATTTCCAATTTAAAGTTTGTATTTAGAAAAGAGAGTAATTTTAAGTTATTGCATTTCCTTTATTAAGAAATATATTCGGTAATTCTGCCAATTTAAAAACTAAAATATGTTATTGTTCGTTTGTCACAGAAAAATTAAAGAAATAATATACCAAAACAAATCAAACTAACAAATGTATCTTAAAGTGTGTACATGTTCTAATGACTTATTTAAAGTAAATTATAGAAATTTCAATAGGTAAATTTATGAAAATTATAATACTTATACTTTTGGCGTTTCAATTTTAATCATAAAATAATGTATTTAGTTTGAATTTTTTCCTTATAAATGGACAAATAATATACGACAAACAATTAAAATGATGGGTCAAAAAATAAAATTATACGTATCACTTTCATCGTACGTGTATTAAGTTACCTGATTTCTTTTGTCTTCTCCCATTTAAATTCATATCCAATAGAATATCGTTGGTGTAAGTAGTAGAAGGGATCGAGATCCCCTCCTATTGAGAGAACATGAGGAGATCATGTCTATTTAGACGATGACCATGATATGTTCTATCTATAAAACTAAAAAGTAAGTATGTGCCGTCCATTTTTAGTAGGATGCCCCAAATCATGGGACATATCTCTTTCGGTTGGGATACACCAGAATGTACTCATGCTTTAGTTGATGTAGCAATTGTTTTTCCAGATTCTCTAAGTTTGTCTCATATCTAACTTAACCAATACTAGTAATTATATTTTCTTTTGCAGCTCCAAGTGGCAAGTAGCTTAAAGTTAATCTCTCTATATTTTAACGGTTAAAATGTAAAATATATCTCTATTGTTTGATCAAAATGAAATTAAACCCCTAAACTTTTTTTTGTATTTTTATATCCATGTAATTTAAGAAACTGCATATAACAATTTATCGTCAAAACTAACGGAAAAGTAACTCCATTTTTTTTACTCTTCTTCTTCATTCTCAAAAGATAGAAGACCTCCATCATTTCATTTCATATGTTATATTTCCCTCCATTTTTAGATACTAGCTTTCCTATATAAATAACTCCATTCATTTCTCAAATTGACTTATCCAATAGAATTATCAACGAATTGTGGAGAAATTTAGTCTTTTAATCCTCTAATATCAAACCCTAAGTTCTGCCCATCTCTCCCCTATTGCGTTTTAGTGTCATTTTTAATGGAAAATCCTAAAGGATGAGTGTATTTTACACTTTTTCAAACTTCAGGGGTATAAAAATATGAAAAAAATTTAAGAGTATAGTTTGCATTTGGGTCAAACTGTAACGATATATTTTATTTACACTAGTAAAATACTCGTGCGCTGCTCGAGAATGGGTAGCATTTTAATTTGAATTATATATCATTATAATTATTTAATTAAATTTAACAAAATTTGTATAATATGATGTATGATTATGACTATATTAAACCTATGTTACCGGAAAGTTAAAGGTAAGAGACCAAACCATTGAAGACTATTTTTTTAATATCTATGATTAACATAATTAAAATGTTGACACAAACAACTATATCCTTAAAATGTTGTGAGCGAAATTAGTACAAAAATATTATCTTTTAACTAACTCCAATACATAGGTTATAATGGGTTGACAATTTACACTCAATATACATAGTAAGGTCAATTCAAGATACGTGTTTTTTTGGATATGATATATCTAAGAGATACATGTAATATGAACCAAATTCTCTCCATTGTGAACACAAAGTTATATATGTTTGCATGCAGTTTTTATAGTCAATTTCTTGTAGCTAAACAATGGATACGAAAAATCTTAATATAACCACATAAGTATTTTATGATGTCTCTGTCTCTGTACTGACATTAAACTCATAATAAGGACCCAAAAAGGAAATCATGTGTACTCACAAACTTGAAAAGAAATAAGTTAAGAAACTAATGTAGTCAAGCAAACCATATTGAGATTAGCAATTAGGGCAATAATTATAAGCTTAAGAAACTAACAGTCAACAGAGCTAACCCCAGTTGAGAGTAGTTGTATAATGATATTATGTCTACGACGTATTTGTAGATACTTCCCACTATACATGTTACTCCGTGCTATTTCAATTGTAAAATGACTGTTACAATGGATGCAAATTATTGGCACAAGTGTCCCACAATGGAACATCTTCTAAGAAATTATGTCGCCGCTATGCCTCTTCACCACATTTATCCACAATAATGAACTTAGATTCCATTATGGACCGGGCTGTACATGTCTTCTTAGATGATTTTAATGACACAGCTGCACCTCGTAGTTTTGACACATAACTACTAGTGGACTTTGAGTCCTTCATATATCTAGTTTGTATCACTATATCCTTTAAGAACATATGAACATCTGGTATAGTACAACGTATAACTATGAGTATATCGTAAGTACTGAATAGAAACCCTCTAACGATTCCTTTTCAGTGATCCATTCTGGATTAGTTGTGTATCTATTCATTTTACTGACTAAGTATGTTATGCCTAGTCTTGTACAACTCATTAAGTACATCATACTTTCTATCACTCTAAAATAGTCTAGTTGAGAACCACTTTAACTTTTATCCTTGGATAGGTATAGATTTGTATCTACTAGTGTTCTGGACACACCAGAACATCCATGTTGAATTTCTCAGGTATCTTGTAAATAGAATGTAATTGACTTACTATGAAACCATATGAAGATCTTGAGAATTTAATTCCCAAAATCACATCAGCTAATCTCATATCTTTCATATCAAAACTTGAGTTCAACATCTTCTTAGTAGATTTGATCATCTTATCTTTAATACCATTAATGAGCATATCATTAACATAAAGACACAAAATGAGATAGCCATTCATTGTGCTTTTATATAAACACATTTGTCACATTTATTGATTTTAATGTCATTTGTCATCATGGCACGATCAAACTTCTCACAGCATGGTTTTTGTGCCTGCTTTAAACCATATAAAGACTTTACTAAGTTATATACTTTGTCTTCTTCCCCTGAAGCAGAAATATGCTCAAGTTATTCCATATAGATTTCTTCATCTAATCCTCTATTCAGAAAAATAATTTTGACATCCATTTGATGTACTCCAAGATTTCGCAAAGTTGTGATTGCAAGTACATCCTAATGGAGGTTATTCATATCACATGCGATAAATATCAAAGTAATATAAGCCTTCTCATTGTTTGTAATCTTTAATTATAAGCCTAACCTTATACTTATCAATTAATCCATCTACTTTCATCCAGTGGAATTTCTACTAGTTTTCAAGTATGATTTTATAAGATTGAATCAATTTCACTTTGAAAGACCTCTTTCTACGGAGGTGCTTCTGAAGCGCTCATAGTTACTTTGAAGCGTTGAGGTTCACCTTAGCAAATAGATAAGAAAGTATGGACCGATATTTTTTTGCCCTAACTCTTTTGCTTTGTAGAGGTTCATTCTCAACTTACTTTTTAGGTTCTTAGTCTTGGCTGTTGACATTTATAGTTTCATTTACAATCTTACGTGTTCATTTAGATGAACTTGATTGCTCTTTAGATCTACATGCAAATACATGTTTTAAGAACAATGCATTTTTAGATTTCATAAACGTATTTTTGTATATGCTAGGGATTTTTACTCATACATAAGAAACTGGTAAACACTATTGTTATGTGCATAGCAACAAATCAGTTTTGGACCCCAAATTCATAAGAATGTATAAGAAGGTTTCCTTCTTTCCACAATTTATAGAGGATTTGGTTTTCTTTCTTTCGAGGTATCTTATTTAAAATATATTAGCTAACAGAACAGCTTCTCGCTACATGTTTAGAGGCGACCCAAGACTTATGAGTATTGCATTAATCATTTCCTTCAAGGTAAGATTTTTACGTTCAACACACCATTTTGCTTAGGCGAATAAAGTGCTGCTATTTGGTGTATAATTCCATATGGTGCACAGAAATATCCAAATGGTGATTCTTATTCATAATCCTGGTCACTTCTTAACACCATAATCTTCTTGTTGAGTTGATTTTCAACTTCATTCTAATAAAGAAAAAAGTGTCATGATTGTGTCCTAAAAGTAAGATAAGTCTATGATTATTGACATTGTTTTCAAATTGTGATAAATGAATATTCTTATATTACATATAACACATTCTTGAAAAAAATTTAACAAGCATGATAGTACTTGATTTTTGGGTCTTATGGACTGAAGCTCATAGTAACAAGATACTTAACTAAGAGATTCTTCATGACTTGCAAATTCTTACTTTTCATTGAAGCTGGGCAGTTAACTAAGAAAGGCTACAATGCATTAACTTTATCCTGTAGAGCGACTTGCCTAGGTCACTAGGTGGAATACCTGGTTTATGTGCTAGTGCATTTTGAATGTATTGAAAGTACTAATGAGTTTGATTTTCAGTAAATGTAATATCTTAAGAAAATAACTCACTGATGTTATATTATGATTGCTCTTAATCTTGGAGATCTATGAACTCATATTTAGTGGCATAGTTGTTTTGACCTGCTGTGGTTGTGATTCCATGAGTTAATATATCTTTAATTTTGAGGACTCAGTTGTTGGATAGTGAGGATGTGTAGATTCTCAATAATATAGTTAATACACTTTTATGTAAGGGACATAGTACAAAGACATGGAATACAAATCATTTTCTATTGAAAATTCAAAAGGCTTTCATATTTTAATTATACGAATTTGATATTTGCGTATAAATAACTGATATAAGTTGTATAAATGATGAACTATAACAGGAAATTTTGGTTATTATTATTGAATTACATAATTTCTTATGCATTAGGAAATAGTGAGTTTCTTATACCAATTAAATAAAGTGTAATGTATTGACATTATAAATAACCAATTTTATCATATAATCCTTTAGTATTAAACATGAAATTAAAAAGATTACTAATTTTACTTCATAATTTTGAAAATATTTTCAACATGAATTAATAATGGTTTTTGGTTTCATTACAAATATTTATATTGTTATTGTGCAGCTAATAAATTGATACATCTATTCATTTGTTGAAGTCATAAATTTTCTTAAACTATGCATGAATTAAAGTTAACATAATTTATATATTTAATAGATTATATTTTTCAATAAGATTATTAAATGAATGACATGTTGCGTAATGAGAGCTAATGAAAATTGATACGTGATGCAATATGAGAACTATGTACCCAACTTTATATATATAATGAGAGCTAATGAAAATTGACACGTGATGTAATATGAGAACTATATACTCAACTTTATATATTTATATATATATATGATTGTAATCTATTTTAATTGATCAATGTGCAAGTGGACAGACCTGAAATGAGAACAAACAATGCGGTGAAGTGTTGAAAGATGAACAGACCTAGTATAAAAAAATTGAAAAAAAATGTCCATGCAATTAATCATTTTGGACCCAAATTCATAAGAATGTATAGACAGGTTTTCTTCTTTTCATAATTTATAAGTGATTTGGGTTTCCTTGGAGGTATCTTATTTAAAATATAATTAGCTGATAAAACAACTTCTCGCTATATGTTTAGAGGCAACCCATGACTTATGAGTATTGCTGTCAACACACCATTTTGCTTAGGCGAATAAGGTGCTGCTATTTGGTGTATAATTCCATGCCGTGCACAGAAATCTCCAAATGGTGATTCTTATTCACAATCTCGATCATTTCTTAACACTATAATCTTCATGTTGAGTTGATTTTCAACTTCATTCCAATAAAGAACAAAGTGTTATAATTTGACATTGTTTTCAAATTATAAAAAAATGAATATTCTAATATTACATGCAACACATTGCTTGAAAAAAATTCACAAGTATGATAGTACTTGATTTTTTGGGTCTTATGGAGTGAAGCTCATAGTAACAAGATACTTAACTAAGAGTTCTTCATGACTTATAAATTCTTATTTTTTATTGAATCTGGGCACTCAACTAAGAAAGACTATAATACATTAACTTTATCATGCAGAGTGACTTGCCTAGGTCATAAGGTGGAATACTTGGTTTATGTGCTAGTGCATTTAGAATGCATTGAAAGTACTAATGAGTTTGATTTTCAGTAAAAGTAATATCTTAAGAAATAACTCATTGATATTATATTATGATTGCTCTTAATCTTGGAGATTTATGAACTCATATTTAGTATCGTAGTTGTTTTGACCGGTTGTGGTTGAGATTCCGTGAGTTAATATATCTTTAATTTTGAGGACTGAGTTGTTGGATAGTGAGGATGTGTAGATTCTCATAATATAATCAGTAGACACTTTTAAGAAAGTGACATAATACAAAGACATGGGAATGCAAATAATTTTCTATTGAAAATTCAAAAGGCTTTCATATTTTTACTTATACAAATTTGATATTTGCGTATAAATAACTGATATAACTTGTATAAGTGATGAACTATAACATGGTGTTTTGGTTATTATTATTGAATTACATAATTTCTTATGCATTAGGAAATAGTGAGTTTCTTATACCAATTAAATAAGGATGAATGTATTGACATTATAAATTACTAATTTTATCATATAATCCTTTAGTATAAAACATGAAATTCAAAAGATTACTAATTTTACTTCATAATTTTGAAAATATTTTCAACATGAGTTAATAATGGTTTTTGGTTTCACCACAAATGTTTATATTGTTAATCGTGTAGCTAATAAATTGATACATCTAATCATTTATTGAAGTCGTGAATTTTCTTAAACTATGGATGAATTAAAGTTAACATAATTTATATATTTAATAGATTATATTTTTCAATAAGATTATTAAATGAGTGACATGTGGTGTAATGAGAGCTAATGAAAATTGACACGTGATCTAATATGAGAACTACATAGTCAATTATATATATATAATGAGAGCTAATGAAAATTGACACATGGTGCAATAAGAGAAGTACACACCCAACTTTATATATATATATATATATATATATATATATAGGATTTTAATCTATTTTAATTGACCAATGTGCAAGTGAACAGACCTGAAATGAGAACAAACGATGCGGTGAAGTGCTGAAAAATGAACATACCTAGTATAAAAAAATTGAAAAAGAAGTCCATGCAATTACAGTATTTAAGTTATATAAAACATTTTGCAAATGTTACAATAGCAATTATTTAAGTGCCACTTATATTGCAATATGTAAAAGTAATTCAATTCAAAAAAATGGCAGCAAGATATTCAAAGCAGGGACAACAATATGAGGATAGGTGACCCAATAAAACCAATTTTGTAAAGCTAAGGAGGGTATTGTTTTTTTCTTTGTCTAAATTGGAGCCAAGTGAAATTATGTAAATCCATCAACGGAGATATATCAAGGGAGTTAAGTGAAATTTACTAATTTATATAATATTATTTACATAGATTGAGTGAGTTTTGAATTAAGGGGGCCAAAGATGGTGACCAATTATTTTAATGCCGTAAGTGGAACAATTCCTTCTCCCCACCCCGTACCCCCTATTCTCTACAAACAACAGCTTCCAGTAAGTAAATAAAACTAATGTCGGGATGTTAGTCTAGTACTATCATGCATTAGTCGTGCAAATATTAACTCATATAAAAGGGTCCCTCTCCAATGTTAAGAAATTTTTTCTGGTATTGATGTTGAGAGTTTTCCTAACCATTGGATTAGATAAAGAGTCTCGCAATCGTTGAATAAAAAATTTGAGATTCACCTGTTGAACAGGTTGCAGGTCTTCGAAAGCGTACGGAGGAAGCTTTCTCCTTCCTTCCTAAATCACATTTTCCTTCGAGCTTCTCCTTCGACTTCAACCCAAGACCTAGATGATCTCAGTCATCTTGTCCTCCTGGGAACGACCATAATCTAGGGCACGCAAGGATCAATTTCTCCTTCGACCAAAACCCAGAGCACATGAACTTAGAAATCTCAGAAGCTTCCCCTTCTCCTTCCATTTCAACCCAAAAGCTAAGTCTCTCTCTCTCTCTCTCTCTCTCTCTCTCTCTCGTTGTCGCGCGTCGTCATGTTCCACGCGAAGCTCCTATCGAAGCTGCCTGAAGCTTGCGTAACTCCCCGCGAAATATGTGAGCTCGACCTTAAGTTCATGATTCGTTTGTAGATCTGGAATTTTTTATGATTTTACTTAAATATTTTCTCTGAGTTCTCGATATTTTTTGGTAATTGATTTGCATTTTCTATTGGGTTCTATTTCAATTGAAATTTTG
The DNA here is from genome assembly GCA_003255025.1 of Datisca glomerata. Classification (NCBI taxonomy): domain Eukaryota; kingdom Viridiplantae; phylum Streptophyta; class Magnoliopsida; order Cucurbitales; family Datiscaceae; genus Datisca; species Datisca glomerata. The sequence goes on from QANY01003152.1 coordinate 2,723,849, forward strand.
ATAACTTTTATAAAGGAAAAAAGTTGAGATGTTCCAACTCCCTCGCGACGGTGATGGCTTCCAATCAGTGTTGTTTGGTTTCCCAAACTCCTATCCATGTCCAGTATGATCATATGACAGGCGTTGGGCTCAACTATACCACAATAAAATATGACATTTAGGGATGTTGTTACGTTAGGTAGAACTTCCTAGATGCCTCCTCCTTTATTTTGAGCATAAAATCTTGCAGGTGGAGTCTTGTGCTCTCTTCCCCCTCTGTTTAATCCGAGAAAAATATATGTAAGTTTCTCCTTCCACGGCTCTGAGCAAAGATCGTTCAACTTTTTCACCCATACAACATATCTGAATCCAAATATGAGCATGGGACTCATATGTTTAGCTCTGACCACTCAGGTTTAGGGTTTTAAATTAATTTACGATTATGTTATAATGGAAGTGTTTAAATTGATTATAATTACAAATTATGATGGCTTCTCTAGGATTTTTTTTTAAATTTTGAATGGAAATGATTATAATTATAATTTACAATGGCTTCGCTATATTTTTCTGTTAATCTTGAATGGAAGCATATTACTTGTGGTAAATATTAAATCGCTATTGTAGCATTTTGTTCCTCTTAGCAGCAAAAAAGATATGGTTACAGGGTCAACTTTTTACAATACAAATTCTATCATATTGCTTCTGAATACTTTCAGCTATGGTTAAAAAATGAAATGTTTAACTTATAGTTTGTCTAGTGCTACCCGGGTCTGTCGTAATCATATATTCATTTTCCCTAAGTCTGCCATAATCATATATTCATTTTTACCAAGTCTGGCACCATCTTGTTTTTTTAATTTATTATAAAACTCTATTTAATATATCAACAATTCAACATGGAAGTGTTATCAGATGATCCTACTGCTTGAGATGGTTAGTCTTATTTCATCCTTTTTTTGTTGTCTATTTTTTTGATATTTGGCTTCAGGTTCCTTTTGAATCCTACCTGTTTCTTTATGATATTTGACTTCAGGTTCTAATCACAGCTTCCTATTGTGGACCCTGATGGAGAGAGGTGGCTGCTTTAATATGATGTTTATAACATGGTGTGTCACATTTTTAGGACTTAGTTAATTGAACATTGTAGCTGTTTTGTTCTATGCAAGAACCATTACTTAATGCATATACATTCATAGATAATTATTTACATAGCTTGTTTTCTAACTAACCTTATTCTAAAGTATAGTAATATAATGCTTAAAATGGGTTAAATGACTTTTTTTTCTAATGAGGTTTATTCTTTTGTAAGCCTTAAATGACTTAAAGTAATGTATACTCTAAATTTGCTGTTATTTTTCTAAAGTTGTTATGATTGAAATTTGGCTTTCTGTATTTTATTTGTGTGCGCGTATTTGCAGACTACTTATTTCTGTTTTGATTGGTGACATTGCTTAGGAGATAGTGGAGTAAATAATATGTTCTGTCATCAGTCATTTTATTTCCCTTTTCGCTATTCAGCTTTAGTTGGTGAGCGAGCAACAATGGATTTTTTCTTAGAGCTCCAACTAATGTTCTTAGTAACTTGTGATTCAACCCAGACTTCCACTGAATTGGTTGTACAGCTAGATATTGCTTTCGCTCTCCTGCCATTGGTATGTTTTAGTCCCTTTATATAGTTTTTCCTTCATTTTCTTTTCCTTTTTTCAGAGTCAGATCTTGTTGTGATTATAACTTACTTCATTAAGTTTTATGAAAACATTTTTTAACTTAAGGAATTTACGATTCTCAATAAACTGAGTAATTCGATTATTATTGGTTATGCTTTGAAGTTCATTGAATCAATTTCATACGGTCTATTTTAGAAGATACTACTGAAAAGCGATATCCAAAATTTCACTGTAGAAGGGCTTTAGAATTTTTCTATGGTGGTTGTGTGAGAAGTAGTTGAATAACTTTATAATTTGTGCTAAATAGTATGGACTCCTAAGACTGGAAATAATAATTAATTATCCTCTAGATTGGGTCTTGGTTTAGGCTGCGAACTGATAGAAGATGTTTTTTCTTCTTCTTTCTTTTGTTGGGTTGTTCAGTGTTCTTTGATAAATAAGCAAGAACTATATTTTGTTATCTTTTGTCGATTGTGATTCAACGCCATTTCCCCTTTTATTCAGTTATTTGGAAGTTTTGGACTATGGATAGAAGTGTTGTAGTTTTATTAAAATGGACTGACAATGTTCAATCGCACAGGCATGCAATAAATGCTGTAAAAGCTATTAAAAAGTGTTGCAACATACGAACTTTAAAGTCCATCTACACTCGTTGATAGTAGTTTTATCTCCTCGCCTCAATTCGTCTTGTACATTCATGGTTGATTTGATATGAATCTCAATGTTTAAATTTTAATATATTTTCTAGTAGCGATTTCATTTAGCTTGAGCATTAGATATGTAGTTGTAACGAGTTTCCTATTAGGATGAATTAAGGATCAATTTAATTATGTTTTAGGTTTCATTTTTATTGTTCAAATTTTTAGATTCAAAATTTGGAAAGATTTATGTTCATGTCATGCATTGAGATAGACTTCACACTGGGTATGATTAAGATTGATCAACTTCTTCAATATTAACTATTTAAGGCCATTATCAACAGGGGATACAAGTGGTACATATGGGTTGAGAGACAAGCTATTTATATCTAACAAAATGGTATATATTTTAGCAATGGTGGGTGAGAATTATATATATATTGAAGAAATGGAAGGACCTCTACGAATAGTACATATCAAAGATGAGAAATGCATTACAACTTGATCTCAAGGGTAAAAATGATGCAGTTGAAAGCAGACACTAAAAAATACTTGGAGAGTTTGAATTAAGTTATATCTGTAACAAGGTTGTATCATGCTCTATGAAATGTAAAATATTTAGAAGGGATTTGTAACAAAAAAAAGAATATGCACATATAGTGTTACTAATAAATAAGATTCTTCTTTAAAGAAGAATATGAACTAAATTTTTTATATGCTGGTGAGTTTATTTATTTCATAAAGATTTACATATGAGATTAGTATGTGAAATGACTAATTATGTGAAAATAACTAAATATATGAAAATGACTAAGTGTATGAAATTTTTTAATTGTGTGAAAATGACTAAGTGTGAAAGTGATCAAGTTAATGAAAATGGCTGTGTGAAAATAACTAAGTGTTTAAAAATAACTAAATGTATGAAAATTTTTAAGTGTGTGAAGATATTGAAGTGTATGGAAATCATTAAGTATGTGAAAATGATTAAGTGCGTGCAAATGACTATGTGTATGAAAATGGTTAAGTGTTTAAAAATAATTGTGTGAAAAGTGTTAAATGTGTAAATATGGCTAAGTGTATGTGAAAATGCCTAAGTGCATGAAAATATGGTGAAAAACTATTTCACTTGATACATGTGGAGAAAATTACTAAGTGAATGAAAATTGTGAAGTGTATGTGGTAAGTTGTAAAAATGGTTAAGTGTATATGAAAATGCTCAAGTGCATGAAAATATGGCTAATTGCCTGAAAATAGTTAAGTGTATCAAAACAAGTACATGAAAATGTCAAAGTGTGAGAAAAATACTAAGTAAATGAAAATATGACTAAGTCCATGATAAAGAGGGAGAGAGAGACCAAGTGTGTGAATATAAGTGTGAAAATTGTTCAAGTGTATGAAAATATGCCCAAGTATATGAAAATATGGTTGAGTGCATATATGTGGCTAAGTGTGCAAAAATGACTAAGTGTTTCATAACAAATACATGAAAATGGCAAGAATATAAAAATGTGTGAAAATGATCAAGTGTGTGAATATAGTTAATTAAGTTCATGAAAATGACTAACTATATGAAAATGACTAAATGTGTGAAATTTGCCAAGTATATATGAAACCGCTGGTATTGAACTAACTGTGAAAATGATTCAGTGTGAAAATAAGCAATTTGTGAAAATGGTTCAGTGTATGTGATTAATATGATTAATGTTCACCAAAATGTAAAAAAAAATATTCTTGGTGTTCACTAAAATATACAACTAGAACTGCTGGTGTAGACATTTAAGTGTGTGAAAATGACCAAAATTATGAATACAACTAAGTGTGTGAAAATGACTAAGTGTGTGAAAAATAAATGCAAGGCATAATTTTATAAGAGGGAGAGAGAGAGATCTTTTTTTTATTGAACATCTTTGTTGATTTTAACAACTTTAGCATAGTATCCTATTTTATCATACTAATTTCTACTCTACCTTCCCGGAGTTCATTCTCCAGGGAACTCCATTTTAAACATTCTAATAGATTTTTTCCAATCTTCTTAGTTTATGATCTCATTAGAAATCATATAAAGACAATTCCTATTTAATATAGCGATTTGTGCAAGTATTTTACGATTAAGAAGAAAGATTTAGAATTTACAAGTACATGAAAGGTATAATTGTGTGAAATTAATATGTATGTTTAAGTTTGAATAAATAAGTGTATCAAAATAAGTAGGACCAAACATCACAATGGGGACCTAAACGCCATAATTACATGGCAAGTAGTCATTCAAGATTGGCGTTTTGCCTACCATGACTGGATAAAATAAATAAAAATAAAATATATTTATATGTTTATAAATTAAAATGTAATATGTTATTTATCAAAATGTTTCACGTGTAAAATTAATAATTCTTGGAGGGGTTCAAGATTGACGTTTTGCCTACCATGACTAGATAAAATAAATAAAAATAAAATATATTTATATGCTTATAAATTAAAATGTAATATGTTATTTATCAAAATGTTTCACGTGTAAAATTAATAATTCCGGAGGGGTTCACCAAAATTGACTTTGTACTTGGGTGTTCACCAATTTCATAGTGGGGTACAAAGAGAATCCACCAAAATATTTCAGATGCAAAATTAATAATTCTTGGAGGGGTTCACCAAAATTGACTTGTATTTTGGTGTTTATCGATTTCATAGTGGGTATAAAGAGAATCTCGAAGGGTTCACCAAAATATTTCACGTGTAAAATTAATAATTCTTGGAGGAGTTCACCAAAATATTTTACGTACAACAAATGTTTGAGGTGTTCACCAAAATTTAAAAATTAATTTTCTTCGAGGTGTTCTTCTAATAATTCTTGGAGGGGTTCATCAAAATACACTTAGTCATTTTCACACACTTAGTTTGTTAAATGATTAAGTTGCAAACAAGGCTAAGTTGTGAAAATGGCTAAGCGTTTGAAAATCACTGAGTGTGAAAATATGCAAATTTGTGAAAATGACTAAGTGTAAGAAAATTGTTAAGTGTGTAAAATGTCCAACTGTGTGAATATAGCTAGGTGTGTATGAAAATTGTTAAGAGTCAAACGCCACAATGGGGACCTAAACGCCATCACTACATGGTGAGTTGCCATTCAAAATTGGTGTTTGGGGCCCATACGCCACAAGCAGGCCACAAACAACAGTCGTGGCTGGCGAATCGCCTACCATGACTGGCGTTTGGGACTCAAACGCCAGACACACAGGCGTTTGGGACTCAAACGCCAGACACACAGGCGTTTGGGACTCAAACGCCAGACACACAGGCGTTTGGTCCCAATACTCCCTACTGGATCGTGGCACGCGCAGGTTAATTTTCGCAGAAAGGCATAACTTTTGACGCGGGTGGAACCACGTGACCCGTAAGATATCAAATAAAAAATTATTTAGAGATCTACACGTGTGACGGGGATTACCCGTCATAGCCTAGTTTCAGGTCTAAAAAATACTGTTTTAAGTACTTTCAGAGGCCCAGAAGCTGTTTCGGTCTTAATTTTGGGCTTTTTCATAATTCCTATCTCTTTTAATTTTTAAAGTTTTTATAGCTTATAAATTAAAACGTAAATAGGTTATTTTCTAAATTTTATAGGGTTATAATTTATAAAATTAAAGGCTAAAATTTTAAATTTTAATATTCAATTTTAAACTTTTAGCGGATATGTTCGATTTATACCTTGAGGGTTATATGTGTTCATCAAATCGATAAATAGGATTTACCGATCATCATAACATAATGACTTATAATTATATATGGTGAAAACCCATCTCGCTCGATACTTGTCACAAAAGCACAACAACATTATCAATGACAACTTTTAACGAGCTTATGAATAAATGTTCAGTTGTATCGAGAATCCTTAATTAATCCAATCTAATTTCACATAATAACTGAGTATCATTTCTATTTTTATCGATGATTTTCCCGGTGTACGGTAAATAATTATAAAAATATCAATTTTAAGGAATTCTGAAGAATGGTGATTAGAGCCATATAAATGGTGAGTAGGATAAAAAAGTGGTAATTGAGAGGGAGACTAGTGATCGCCTATTTGTACATGGCGTTTGGGGACCGAAACATGCGATTTGAGGTATAAAACTAGCGCTTGACTTTGAGGATGCGATTAGCATCTTCAAGATGACGTTTAAGGGCTAAAATAGGTGATTCGACTATTAGGTATGGCAATTGGGTTGTACGTATTTGGTGAACCCCTAACAAAAATTATTATTTTATACGTATTTGGTGAACCCCATTACGTATTTGATGAACCCCTCCAATAATTATTAATTTATACGTATTTAGTAAACTCCACTACGTAGTGGGGTACAGGGAATCTTGAGGGGTTCACCAAAAAAAATTTCACGTACAAAATTAATAATTTTTGGAGGGCTTCATAAAAAAATTTCAATTACAAAACCAATTATTCTATGAGGGATTCACAAAATTATTTCACGTACAAAATCAATCATTTTTCGAGGGGTTCATCAAAATATTTCACATACAAAATCACATTTTTCGAGGGGTTCACCAAATACTTCACGTACAAAAGCAATCATTCTTCGATGAGTTCACCAAAATATTTCACGTACAAAATCAATCATTCTTCGAGGTGTTCTTCTAAAATGTAGCAGAGAAAGATTCTTTTACTTGATACTTGTTGTAAAATGACAACAACATAATCAAGAGTACATTCTTAACCGTCATAAAAAAGTCCTAAAAACCATTATAGTGATGCAAAATCACCGAAAAATAACAAAACCGTGAAAAAAGGGAAAAAATGTCAGGAACCCGTAAAACCGCCGGTATTGGGTACAAAAACCATCGTTATTAGGTACAAAAACCATCGGTATTGGGTACAAAAATAATCGGTATTGGGCCCAAAATTGCCAAAATGTCAGGAACCCGCAAAACCATCGGTATTGGGTACAAAAACAATCGGTATTGAGCCCAAAACCGCCAATATTGGTTAGAGAAACTGCCAAGATAGATTGGTGAACTCCAGTATGTGACTGGTGAACTCCAATACATAATTGGTGAACCCCTCTAAGAATTATTTTTTTGTACGTATTTGGTGAACCCCAGTATGTAAGTGGTGAACCCAAGTACGTAATTGATGGGCCCTCCAAGAATTATTCTTTTGTACATATTTGGTGAACTCCAGTACGTAAGTGGTGAACCCAAGTACGTAATTGGTGAACCCCTCCAAGAATTATTCTTTTGTAAATATTTGGTGAACCCCACTACATAATTGGTGAACCCCAGTACGTAATTTGTGAACCCCTCCAAGAATTATTCTTTTGTATGTATTTGGTGAACTCCACTACGTAGTTGGTGAACCCGAGTGTGTAATTGGTGAACCCCTCCAAGAATTATTCTTTTGTATGTATTTGGTGAATCCCACTACGTAATTGGTGAACCCTAGTACATAATTGATGAATCTCAGTACGTAATTGTGAACCTCTCCAAATTCTTCTGTACGTATTTGGTGAATCCCACTACGTAATTGGTGAACCTTTGCATGTAATTGGAGAACCCCTCCAAGAATTATTCTTTTGTACATATTTGGTGAACCCCACTACATAATTGGTGAACCCTAGTATGTAATTGGAGAACCCCTCCAAGAATTATTCTTTTGTATGTATTTGGTGAACTCCACTATGTAATTGGTGAACCCAAGTATGTAATTGGTGAACCCAAGTATGTAATTGGTGAACCCCTCCAAGAATTATTCTTTTGTACGTATTTGGTGAATCTCACTACGTAATTGGTGAACCCTAGTACGTAATTGATGAACCTCAGTACGTAATTGTGAACCTCTCCAAATTCTTCTATACGTATTTGGTGAACCCCACTACGTAATTGGTGAACCTTTGTAAGTAATTGGAGAACCCCTCCAAGGATTATTCTTTTGTACGTATTTGGTGAATCCCACTACGTAATTGATGAACCTCAGTACGTAATTGGTGAATTGCAGTATGTAATTGATGAACCCCTCCAAGAATTATTCTTTTGTACGTATTTGGTGAACCCCATTACGTAATTGGTGAACCCCTCCATGAATTTTTTTTGTACGTATTTGGTGAACCCCAGTACGTAATTGGTGAATTCCAGTACGTAATTGGTGAACATCTCCAAGAATTATTATTTTGTACGTATTTGGTGAATGTCACTATGTAATTGGGGAACTCCACTACTTATTTGGTGAACCCTAATACAAATTTGATGAACTCTAAAAAAATAAAAAAATAAAAATATGTTATCTGTTGGACTTTGTAGGACTTAAATTAAGTCAATATAATCTAATAATCATAACAGCCGAGCATCCGTGCCGTGATTTTTTTCACGGCATGATAAAACTTTCCCATATAAAATTGCCAGTAGTTTTCGTCGACATCCATGGTTGGTTGGTTTGTAAATGAGGCTAAAATATTCATAATTTTACCTAATACGAGCTAATATATTCCAGTAAAGATGAGGGTATTGTTGGACTTGGTCAAAAAGAAAAACTTCACCTAACATGAGCAAATTATTCTGTTGACTGTTATAGTCAAACTAGTTTTATTTTGCATATATTTGTTTAAGTGGTAATTCACCCTACCGTTATGTTTAAGTGGTAATTCACCCTACCAAAAACGGTTCAACCCCTAACGTAGCCAATGTTACATCTAACATTATAATTTGAAAAGAGAATTATAGTAACTTGAATTCATTCTAAGTGAGTGTTTAAATCATTAAACGGACAATTTATCTGTTTTTTTAAAATGAAATATTGACTTTTGATTCAATCAAAGGGAATGAGATTGCGGGAATGGCCACTGTGGGCTTTGGTGCTTTGGTTTCTCCAGATCGCAGGTTCGAACTAAGGGCATACTACCCCATGCTCATTGCCTGAAGATTTATCCATTGATATATTTGTGGTGTACTTACAAGAAACTCCTAGCGACGGCATGTGCACGCCCAAATTTAGTCATATAACTACACACTGGAGACCCGCAAATGATCCAAAAAAGGAATGAGACTAAAGCCTGTGTATCACGTAGTCTCCTTAAGCTCACAGAAATTTCAGGTTTTAAGGAGACTTACTGATACATAGTTTTTGTGATTCATAGGCTATAGTCTTATTCCCTTTGACTTTTTATCAACTAATTCTCTATTTAACACTTTCATAAGTGGATATGCAATGTTATCATTTGACTTCACGTACTTAACGGAGCTAACCCCAGTTGAGAATAGTTGTATAATGATATTATGCCTACGATATTTGTAGATATTTACATTATACATGTTACTCCGTGCTCTTTCAATTGCAAAATGACAGTTACAATGGATGCAAATTATTGGCACAAGTGTCCCACAATTGAACATCTTCTAAGAAATTGCGTCGACGCTAAGCCTCTTCACCACATTTATTTACAACAATGAACTTAGATTCCATTATGGACCTAGTTGTACATGTCTTCTTAGATGATTTTCATGACACAGCTGCACCTCGTAGTTTCGACACATACCTACTAGTGGACTTTGAGTCCTTCATATATCAAGTTTTCATCACTATATCCTTCAAGAACAGCTGAACATCTGGTATAGTACAACGTATAACTACGAGTATATCATAAGTACCGAATAGAAACCTCTAACGATTACTTTTCAGTGATCCATCCTTGATTACTTGTGTATCTATTAATTTTACTGACTAAGTATGCTATGCCTAGTCTTGTACAACTCATTAAGTACATCATACTTTCTATCACTCTAAAACAGTCCAGTTGAGAACCACTTTATCATTTATCCCTGGATAGGTATAGATTTTTATCTACTAGTGTTCTGGACACACCAGAACGTCCTTGTTGAATTTCTCAGGTATCTTGTAAATAGAATGTAGTTGACTTACTATGAAACCATATGAAGATCTTGAGAATTTAATTCCTAAAATCACATAAGCTAATCTCATATCTTTTATATCAAAACTTGAGTTCAACATATTCTTAATAGATTTGATCATCTTATCTTTAATACCATCAATGAGCATATCATTAGATAAAGACACAAAATGAGATAGCCATTCATTGTGCTTTTATATAAACACATTTGTCTCATTCACTGATTTTAATGTCATTTGTCACCATGGCACAATCAAACTTCTCACGTCATCGTTTTCGTGCTAGCTTTAAACCTTATAAAGACTTCACCAAGTTACATACTTTCTCATCTTCCCCTAGAGCAGAAATATGCTTATGTTATTCAATATAGACTTCTTCATCTAAATCTCTATTCAGAAATGTAATTCTCACATCCATTTGATGTACTCCAAGATTTCGTAAAGTTGCGATTGCAAGTATCATCCTAATGGAAGTTATTCACATGCGATAAATATCAAAGTAATATAGGCCTTCTCGTTGTTTGTAATATTTAATTATAAGCCTAACCTCATACTTATCAATTAAATCATCTACTTTCATCCAGTGGAATGTCGACTAGTTTTCAAGTATGATTTTATAAGATTGAATCAATTTCACTTTTAACGACCTCTTTCTACGGAGGTTCTTTTGAAGCGCTCATAGTTACTATGAAGCGTTGAGGTTCACCTGAGAAAATAAATAAGAAAATATGGACCAAATATTTTTTTGCCCTAGCTCTTTTGCTTCGTAGAGGTTCATTCTCAACCTACTTTTTAGGTTTTTAGTCTTGGCTGTTCACATTTATAGTTTCATATACAATCTTACGTGTTCATTTAGATGAACTCGATTTCTCTTTAGATCTACATGCACATACATGTTCAAAGAACAATGCATTTCTAGATTTCATAATCATGTTTTTGTATATGCTAGGGATTTCTACTCATACACAAGAAACTGGTAAGTATTATTGTTATGTGCGTAGCCAATGAAAGTGCAATAAATCATTTTTGGACCCCAATTCATAAGAATGTATAGGAAGGTTTTCTTCTATCCACAATTAATAGGGGATTTGGTTTTCCTTCTTTCGAGGTATCTTATTTAAAATATGATTTGTTGACAACACAGCTTCTCGCTACATGTTTAGAGGCAACCCAAGACTTATGAGTATTACATTAATCATTTCCTTCAAGGGACAATTTTTACGTTTAGCACACCATTTTGCTTAGGTGAATAAGGTGCTGCTATTTGGAGTATAATTCCATGTTGTTCATAGAAATCTCCAAATGGTGATTCTTATTCACAATCCCGGTCACTTCTTAACACCATAATCTTCCTGATGAGTTGATTTTCAACTTCATTCTAATAAAGAACAAAGTGTTATGATTGTGTCCTAAAAGGAAGATAATTCTATGAATATTGACGTTGCTTTTGAATTATAATAAATGAATATTCTTATAATACATGCAACACATTCTTGAAAAAAATTCACAAGCATGATAGTACTTGATTTTCGGATCTTATGGAGTGAAGCTCATAGTAACAAGATACTTAACTAAGAGTTCTTCATGACTTGCAAATTCTTATTTTTCATTGAAGTTGGGCAATTAACCAAGAAAGGCTACAATGCATTAACTTTATCATGTAGACCGACTTGCCTAGGTCACTAGGTGGAATTCCTGGTTTATGTGCTAGTGCATTTGAAATGCATTGAAAGTACTAATGAGTTTGATTTTCAAAAAATGTAATATCTTAAGAAAATAACTCACTGATGTTATATTATGATTGCTCTTAATCTTGGAGATCTATGAACTTATATTTAGTGGCTAGTTGTTTTGTCCCGCTGTGGTTGAGATTCCATGAGTTAATATATCTTTAATTTTGAGGACTGAGTTGTTCGATAGTAAAGATGTAGCGATTCTCAATAATATAGTCAATAGACACTTTTAAGTAAGTGACATAGTACAAATTGACAAAATCTATTTATATAATCATAACAATCTAAGTACTTAGTTTCTCTAATGATTTAGTTAAAAATTTGATAATTTTAGTTGAGCCACAAAGTATAAAAATATCATAGTTGATCATTAGAATGAGATTTCTAACACAAGGAACAAAAGGAGTATATACTAATTAGATAATACTTGATCTAATTATACTCGGTGCTGTAAAAAGGAGGGGCAATGTGTAAAGAATAATAGATGGATAATAATCACATCGAGTAACGTAAAATACGATATAAGGTCAATTATAATTTTATAGTGGAATTAATTATAACTAATAGTTAATTAGTTTGATTATGGTTGGGTCGGTAGAGTTTATTAAATACATAGCGAGGAGTATTTTTATCCTATTGTCATGATCGATAATTAATAGGCATGATATGATAGCGATCAACCACATACTCCTATTTTAAGTAATGAGACTTAGTAATTAAAATTAATTTAATTAATTTAGTTAAAGTGATAATTCTAGGATCGGGTAGATATCTTAATTCTAACCGTTAGATATTACTATAATTAGGAGGCTTCTTAGATTAGGGCTAGGCCTTTTGGCACCATTAGCTGTGTGGAGAAAATAATAGGGTAAGCCTTTTTGCATCATTAGTTGAGTGAAGAGAAAATAATAGAGAAACACTCTTTCTCTCTAGCCAAAAATTTGATAGGAGAAAAGATCAATCTTTTCTTGAATGCCCACACACTCATTGAAAACGGTTGGCGATCCAAGAAATGATGAGGAAGATCACAAGGCGTCGATAAGTATCTCATACGACGACACATGACAAACACGACGGTGACGGCGACGTAAAATGGTCAACAATTACCTGAGGCTTTTGGACGTAGATCGAGGTATGTGTTCGCTTGCATTCAGGATCAAACTCTGATAAAAAACTTGAATTTTTAGGTTCAAACATCAAAGGTATAAGCTTTATGTTTATTCTAACAATAGATTGCATTGTTTAACTATTAGGTTTTAAGATCAGGACAAGTTTTTGCTGCCCAATTCCTGTCAATTGGTACCAGAGTCCTGATTTTAATTTATTCTTTAGATACCTATTGCTAGAACCAATACCCTGTGAGTAGTTAGATTCATAAAACCCTTAGCTTTTTGCATTGTTTTAATCTCTCTTTCATTACCTTTAAGTAAATAGAGGTACAATATATGAAGTGGTCATCTTTCCCTGAGATTCGCAATTTAGTTTTGGGTAGGATTCTTGTATACTTTCTTAAAGAAAGTTAGGATTTTATGATGTGAAAGTTTGAATCGGATGGAGAACTAAAGCGATTCAGAAAAGAGAGATCAAACTCGAGATTCGAGAGCCACGAGCATGATGGGGCACTTGCTACACGTGACAGCGATAGACCAGCAACGACGGTGCTGTCGGTGTAGTAGTAAGTGGGTGCATAACTTCCTTATTTTTTATCGTAAATTTCTTATCCAATATCATATTGAATCGATTCAAAAGCCTTTGGAAAGATAATTCAAAGCCCAAAAATAACAAAAATTAAATAACAATTTCATGAAAAGATCAATTTCAGACGTTTTTTTAGTACAAATTGAGGGCAAAGTTGATGCGTTGGTGAGTGAATGGATTGATTAATTTTTCATGGTTCATTTTGTTCGATCAGAATGAACCTCATGATTCAGCAAGTTATGGTGGTTGGTACCAGACGTGACGACAAGATAAATGTAGACGGTTGTAGGGTTTGAGTATCACATTTCAACCAATCTTGAAGATTTTCTGATTTTCATACTTTAAAATTAAGATGTGATTAGGGTTACGCAAGGCTAGGGTTATCTATTAAGATGTATTTTATATTTATCTTTCATACATAATATTGATTTATATTATGTTTATGCTCAAGCATGCTTAGATAATTTTATCTTATGCACATCACTTTTAGATAACATGTGACTTTAGGTGTCTAAAAGGATAAGTATTTGTGATTGTATATGGAAGATAAAATTAAGCATAATCGATTAGGAGCATAAAATAACTAACCCTAAAAGTATGTCGTATGTTTATTTAAATATAATTTTAGTTTTAATAATCTGACTAGATATTAGGTATTTTTTAATTCAATTATGGATTATTAGAATTTAGATAAAATTATATTAACCTAAATAAATTACTAATTAAGGGTACTTGGATAAGTTACTGAAGACTAGGTTGACTAATTACCTAATGAAACATAGTAACTCACGGTAATAAAATTTCATGTATTTTAAAAAATCAAGTGGGAGTACGGTTCCTAATCGAGAACCACCGTCTCTATTATCAGATCATAACAAGATGTTAGGGTAACTCGTCATCAATCTTAAATACCTCCCTAAAAGAGGGTTTCTGAAGTATCATATATAACGAGTATGATATTCATAGCGACCACCTTGATAAGTGAATAACTAGAAACAATCTCCCTAAGAAGGAGTTATCCACTTGTCACGAGTCAAAGGGTGAAATAGTAGTTCTTTTTACTTGCTTAGAGAGACAAAACCAAAGCAATAGTTAATTACTAGGTATTGATAATTGATTAGTGAAATACAAGGGATTAATAATTAATTGAATTGGATTATCCTACCTAACTTTTAATTGCACATTCTGCCTAAGCATACATACATTAATGAGAGTTGAAATATCGTGCTTACGTTTATGAGAGTTAGAACATCATGCGTATCATTGCATGTTTATTTTTGGGCTTTTATTTCATGTTATTACACAAGCTAAAATCAGAACATGCATGTAATGATCAAGATTTTTATTATTTTTCAATATTATAAAAGTAACCTCTTCATAGATTATCCTTCTAGTTATAAAACCAACGAGAAAATTACATATAGAATCTAAACAATAATGCAAGAGAGATTAAGCCAAAAATTTAATCCTGCAAAAAAGAGTTAGGGATCTACGAATACAATAATCCTTAAGGTACTTGTTGTAACAATAGACATCTATCGAATATATTTAAAATGGGTTTATGATACCAATTAAAAAGATTGATGCATCGAAAGTCTCTCATGATCTTAAAATATAACCGTTAAACAATCTACGTTAAACATAAGTTCATAACTTTGATGCATGTACTTGAATCATCACCTCAATCTACGAGCCAATAGCCAAAACTCATGAAAAGCCATCGTCCATGTTGCCGTAATGAATCGCCGCTTACCAACATGAAAATGGAATATGAATTGATACCTCCTGATCTTCCTAACTTTTGCTCGAGTCATGAACCAATTACTAGTGTGCAGGTACTTGGAAGAAAAAGATTCAAATTTTCTTCTTCTCTATAGTTTTTCCTCTTAGACCACCTAGGGCTAGGCCATCAATGAAGATGACAGAGTAGAGCTCATCGATTAGCTTCTCTCTCTTTCTTGTTCAAAATAAAGAGCGAACTACGGTTTTCATTGACTTTCAGGTTTGATTCTCTCGTTTCATTCTCCTTCGTGTCTTTGATCTACTCTGTCTGAATCCTTTTACTGCTTTGCCTGAAATTTGTGTAAGGTTTATGAATCTGTATAGGGTTCGTAAGTATTTGCTCTACTGTCTGTGAATCGAGGTGTGTTTTGTGAATACTTTAGTCTAAATGTATAAGGGGAATGGTTTGTCATTATTGGGCATTGTGCTGAAATCCAATCCCTGGAAGTACTAGGTTTCTATAGTGGTCAAAATGATTTACCTTTCTCAGAAATATGTTAAGTGTTTAAATTTATTCTTTTTAGTCCTTCCAGCCTTTTCGGGTAATGTTCCTGTAGCTTTGAAGTATGTTTTTCCATCAACAAAGATAACACGCTTAGGAAATTGGTAAGCAGTTATTTGAACATGATGTTCCTGTGCTATGATTTCCAAATGCAATATTACTTACTTCCTGCCATTTTGGGTGGAACATAATGTAAAATATACTACAGAGGCCAATCAGTAAATGCAGTTTATGATGCTAAGAAAATTTTTAGTTTCTTTATGTGATCTTTCTGAAACAAAACAATTAGAGATTTTGAATGGACTACTTAATCTATTAATTGAAGCTGTTAATCAAAATGTTCAATAAATTTGCTGAAGATGTTAAGGAAAATTCTTAATTGGTTTAAATTATTTTGTTCATGATTGCAGATTAGACGAACGCCTTCATAAGGTAATGGTTATGCATGAAAAGCACTATGACTCTTCAGGATAACATTGGATTGAGCCGTGAGGACTCTTACCATTTAAGAAGATGGAAAAGGAAAGCAAAACACAATAACAAAATAGGTCAAATTAAACTTTTGTTCAAACATCTAACAAGGACAAGTTTTTGATATAAAATTAAAGGGAATAGTGGCTCACAAATTGTTTATCTTTGGGGTCTGAAAGATGAGACCCTGACATTGGCTTGAAGGATTAAGAATCAACATGAGACAATGTCACATTTTTCTAGTTAGATAATACAACTTCTATTACGTGTATGCCCTATGATTCTACACCATTCCTCTTTAGCTTTTCTGTTCAGAATGACCATAGATGATGCTGCACTTACCTTCTTGATGCAATTGATCCCTTATTTATTGTCATTGGAAGAGCATTCATTGAACAACAACTGAAAGGTGGTATTAAGGCCAACAATATTTGATTATGCATATAAAACTTTAGGAAAGTTACAACCTTTTGTCAATTTTCCTAATTGACTGTTATTTCTGGAACTACCTTTATGGTTAGAATATGGGAGGACTGGGCACATATACAACTGGTATGGTTTACTTTCCCTTTTTATAATTTCTATCCTTAGACTTGTGCAAAGAGTGACAACTTTCTACTCATTTATAAAGTAAATGGCATTTCTTTTTTGCTACATTGATTGGCTAAAGAAACACAACAACGATGAAAAGCTAAACGATCATATATCTTATCTGATCATAAATGATATAAAACACAATGACTTGATATTGGTAAAATAGTTGCATTCTTATGACCTATCACATTATGATATATCTTCATATTCTAGGAATATCTATAGTATCACTCGTAATCTCGTGTCACGTCTTATATTCTTCTTCTATTGCAGTGATACTTTTAACGAGAACACTCCACCCATTGGTGACCCAGACTACATCTCTTCTTTAGGTGCATCTATCTTTAGGGGAATGCAATATGGCGATAGCGATGTTGTTTGGATAATGCATGTGATATTGTATTCCATTTTCTTCCCATTTTAGACATGTTTTAAAACATTTTCTTCAGTTCCATCCCCATGAATGTTGGACAGCAGTTAAGTTAGAGCATTCTACTTTGGCCCTTGCTTTCTTATTTATGTTATCTTCTTTCTTTACTTTTGAGAAAATGTTTTTTGTGTCTATTTTTATCTGCTAATTAATTCTTTCTTTCTTCATGCTAGGGATGGATGTTTTCATATGATCCCTTCTGGAGGCCACAACAAATGAAAGTCATTTATATTTTTCTAATTTTATCTGTATATCATGTACTTTTCATATTCTAGGAACACTAGCCACTTATATTTTCATATTTTTTTTATCTGTATCATGTACTTTTCATAATTTTCTAATTTTATCTGTGATTTTTGTTGATGTTGCTCTCTTTTGTCCTTCCTACTATAGAAGTTTAACTCCATACCTGACCACTTTTTACGATCAGAAAAATGTGTGGTTGAAATGACTTACAATGTTATGTAATGTAAGCAAAAAGTGGAAGATATTGAGCAATTGGACTTTAACATATTGATTGTAAGAAAATAACATTTATAAAATGCCGGAAATTCTCTTTATAAGAGGCCTGATTTATGACTAAAACTTATATCAATGAGATTCAAAAATCTTATGATATCTGATTTAATAGGATACAAAAATATATGTGAATGTTAACTCACAAGTATTAAAAACACATGTTGAATACATTCAACATGTATCTGAAAATTTTATTAAATAACATTTTACAAGAATAAAAAAATCATGTCAAAAGCGAGAGACCACAGGGTTCTTCACAGGAGACATCGCGTCTTGCGAAAAACACTGACTTTTAATATGAGGAGCTGTCACAGGCGCCGCAAGAACCCTTTGTATTACTTTTTACATGATTTTCTGTCTCTTGTAGAATGTCATATTTCTTGTAGTGTTGGCTAGCTCGGGGATAATAAGGATAAAAATACTCATGGTTAAATAATGAATAAACTCTACTGATTAAGCCCATCACCGAATTTTTTAATTATCAATTAGATGTAATTCCGCTATAATTTTTTTTTGTAATTGGACTCTAATTGTACTTTATATTACTGATGTAATTATCCTCAACTTATCATACATTTTGTGTTTCCTCTCCATAATATAACAAAGTGTATAATTAGACAAAGTACTATATACACCTCTTGTTCCTCAAGTTTCAAATCTCATTTTACTGATCAACTATGATAAACTCATACTTGACGTCGCAAGTAATTATCAATATCTAACTAAACCATTAAAGGTACTAAGTACTTAGATTGCTATGATCTATAAATGGATTCTGTCAAGGGGTACTATGACACTTACTTAAAAGTGTCTATGGATTATATTATTGAGAACTTATGCATCCTCATTATCTAACAACTCAGTCATCCAACCTACATATATATTGACTCTTAAAATCTCAACTATAGCAGATTAAAACAACTGAACTATTAGAAATGAGTTCATAACTCAAAATTTAGGAAAACTCATATAATACAATAGCAATGAGTTATGATTTTCTTAAGATGATACTTCTACTGAAGATCAAACTCATTAGACCGTTCAATCCATTTCAAATGCACAAGCGCATTAACCACGTACTCCCCCTAATGACCAAGGTAAGTCGTTCTACATGATAGAGGTAATGTACCATAGCCTAGCTTAGTAAAGAGCCCAAGCTCAGTGGGACTTTTAGAGGTGAGGCATACCATTTAAAGTCCCTAGAATGATATGTCCATAGAAGAATGATCAAAAGACTATATCTTAAGGTATATTTACAGCCATATGTGGAAAGATACTTTATAAAACCTCAAGTAATCAGTGGTGTTAAAGACATAATTTGTCTAGAATGCACAAGGTGAAACAACAGTTATAATAGCAGTAAGTGTCCATTCCATTGTAATGAAATAAAATAAAGAACATAAAGTGTTCAAAAGAATATTTTTCATTATGTAGGAAAACTTAAAAAGAGTTTTCTAAATCAGAGATTCTCCCAAATTTGGGAGGAAGTATGAAACCGCCTTTTAGATATATGAACTTGATTGGATATGGTCTGCATCTCCTCTTTTAAGGATCTCCAATCTATGTTTGCTGAGGATGCCTCCTAATTTAGTCTCCCAAGTTCCAGATCACAATTAGTTATATTGGCCTCAACTTTCATTAAACTGGCCAGTATCCCAGATCTCTTTTCTTCATAAGATTCCTTCTTCGCTTCAAGGTCTTTTCTTGTAAGTTCCAACGGTGAGGTGTTTTTGCTTGAGGTTTTTAGCTTTAACAAAAAAAATTTCTTGGCATCTTGAATTTTTTGAAACTTCTAAGAAAGATAAAAGATGGCTATCCAAAACTATCTATAAAATCCTGATAGAGTCTTCTAAATGCTGGTCCACTATGGAATATTCAATAACATCTCATAGGTTTCAAAGAACTATCACTTCAAGCCTGAATCTGAACGGATTGTTAAAAGGCTGATCCCTTAAGGGTTTCAGAAAAAGATTGAGCCTTGACTATGTCTTGGTTTGAAGTGCTAGGAGGATCAAAAGATGATAAGTCCCAGGTCCGTCTAAGATATGAATCTAGTCTTGTAAATGTATCATCTTAAGACATCCTTGAACTTCTGGATGCTACAGTCAAAGGATTTCTAGAAGCTGCAGGCACAAAAATATCCTGGTTTTGAAGGCCTTAGAATTAGTATCCATATCTTCTTACTCCTTTCCAGGCTCTAAGATTAGTATTTCTTGAATAAGTGTCTCAATGACCTTTTTTCCTTCATAGAATTCAAGACCATGAGTGTTAGTGGCGTCAATAGCTATACCAGCATCCTCAATCATGGTCGAGTCAATACCATCTCCATGGTCTTCTCTGTGTGAATTTGTGCCATTTGTAGAACAAGGTAAAACGGCTTCTGACGGAGCAGTTTCAATAGTCATTCTCTAGTTTACCTCTTCATTTGCCTTGTCAGTCGAATCAAGTTGAACTTGGGCCATTTGCTAAGATGACTCTAACAAAGGCCTAAAAATAGATGCTGATGCAACTATCGCAAGATCAGAATCTTTCACTGCCTCACCCGAAGGAAGTGAGCTTGAAAGTCTTCATTGAACCTTATTGGTGAAAGAGGATCTGCATTTGACTCCATAGAGATAGTGACCATACTCTGAAAACAATAAATATTGGTGATAGAACTGATGCTTAGTGGCAAAAATTTATTTAAAACCACTCAAATAAAAGAAAATATATAAGTTAGCATACCTAGGAAACAACAACTCTAACTGGTGTATCTCCTAAGGGGGAATTCCTTTCTGAGAGACTAGAAAGTTAATGATTGGCTCTTGAGTGCTTTAAAAGAAATTTTTGAGATCCACCCTGATGGTTATCATCATCAGAATTATACTCAGACTTGTCATTCTCATTAGAGAAGAAGCTGGAAACAAAGTGAAGGGATGGTGATTTATTCTTCTTCTTTCTCCTCATAAACTAAGAATGGCATTATCCTCAGGTCTTCTTCATCTTCCATTTCCTCTTCTATCCTTTTTCTTTTTTTAGTTTTTATTTCAACCTTTCCTCTAGGAATAGGCTTCGAGGTTGAAGAATTGGCCTTAGCTTTCCCTGTGCCTATGGGAATGAGTCAAAATGCTCTCACCCTCTAATAAAACCTTAATGTTCTCAAAAGGCACTTACGGATGCATATGGAAGCAGTTGAGGTAAAGTTGGTCTAGTTATGCTTAATCTGGTAAAATAAGGAATTTAAAATATGGTATTGGTATGCATTGGGTCATGCCAAACTGCCTAGAAAACTGAGCAGGGGGCATACTTCTGAGAACCCCTTGATTATTATGGATTGTCTGACATATTTAGCCACTATTTCAAATAAAAATCCCTAGGAAACAGTTGAGCTCCAACAGGATCGAACAAAATTATTGGCTACCCTATTGTGCAAGTTGAGATTTAGGAGTCATGATGACAATATTAAATTTCCTTAAAAGGGATAAAATACATACAACAATTCAAAAGGCATGGTGTAAAAAGAAAAAAAAAGCTCTGAGGGAAAAGCTTAGGCTGGATATTGCCTCCGGCAAGTTTTTCTCCATAAAAAAGTTGGATTTTCCACATCAACACTTGTTGGACCTAACTTAGGAAAATAAGCATACAACCGCAATAGGAGAAATCCAGAATAGACCGCTTACATTGTCCACTAATCTTTATCACAGAGGCCAAAATAGTCCTATGCAGGTAGCCTAACACATAAGGAGCTGAAGCTAGTTTCCTTGTTAAAGTTAAGGCTACTACAATGAAATCTTTTCAGTTTTAACTCTTGAACACGAGGAGCATAAAATGAACTACCAACCAGTATAGAACAAAAGAGAAAAATCCTTGGTTAGTAACTAGGCCACTTGTCTTGGCTTCAAAAGATAAAAACCTAACATAAGCCAAGTCCCCTGACTTATAGTTGAATGAATATGCAAAACAATTGCTTAGGCATGGAAGCAAAGGGTTTACCCCTTCACCATGAGAATGTAAGCCACCAAGATGGAAAATGTCAAAAATGGTAGGACCATCAAATCACAAGGCAGAATAAATGCTCTCGACTATGTAAACCAGAGATGCACATGGCTACAAGAATCAACTTCCAATTAACAGTGATTTCCACAGTACTCAGTCGAATAGCTTCACATAAATGACTCCCTTAAGTCTTGAACACGAATATTTAATATTCTTTCTGCCCAAGCAACCCAATTAGTTGTAACAGACGACGAATATCTAAATGGCTTTGCATTCCTTATCTCAATAATGCTAAGATCACTTCAACTGAAAGATAGTTTCTAACTTGGCAACAAAAGGTACAGAAGAAAATCAAGATTGAAGAATACTTTGTATTGCTACTCTATGTTTAACTGTACAGTTTAAGTCCTTTTAAATACATGAGGACTGAAGCACAACGAGCTTAACAGAAAATGTAACAACTAAACAGATAATTAACCTAACTAATTAATTACTGACTGTATTATTTAACATGCCCCTCAAACTGATGGTGGAGAGATCAACCATCAGTTTTTCAGAAAGAGTAGAAAACCGAGCCAAAGATAAAAGGCTTTTTCACTATATCAGTAAGTTGATTAACAATTGAAATGTAATGAACTGACAAGTCTTTGCGAAGAATTCTCTCTCGAACAAAATGAAAATCAATTTCAATATGTTTAGAACGAGCATGAAAAATAGGATTGGAGGCTAAAGATAATGTTGAAAGCCTGAAATGTTGTCACAAAATAGTTAAGGAGGATTGGGAAGAAAAATGTGCAGATCTTTGAGAAGTTATCCGAGCCAAGATATTTCTGCAGCAGTGTTTGCAAGGCTCTATACTCTACCTCTATAGAAGATCAGGCAATTGTATATTTTTTTGCACACCAGAATATAGGATTGTTATAAGGAATATCAGATAACCAGTTGTTGAACGCTATCATCAGAATTGCTAGCCCAATCTACATTAGAAAAGGCTGTGAGATGCATAGAACCTAGACAGAATTGAATGCCTTGCTGAACAGTCCCTTTAAGATACCTGAGAATGCGTTTGACTGCATAAATATGATCAGATGTGGGTTGAGGCATAAACTGAGAAACATGGTTAACATCAAAAGTAATATCTGGCCTTGTAAAGGTCAGATATTGTACGGCACCCACAAGACTTCTATAAAGTGTAGGATCACACAGAGGAGTAACAACACCAATACTATGAGTAGTCTTAACAAATGAAGGTGTTTTGCAGGCCTTTGAATCATCCATACCAGATTTAAATAACAAATCAGTAGTGTACTTAGCTTAATTCACAAATATACCAAAGATGGACTTCCAACCCCAGAAAGAATTTCAAAGACCCCAAGTCTATCATTTCAGTACATGTAAGTATAATATCATCCATGTACAGGAGTAAATATGTCTTAGAGTCACCATGAAATCTGAGAAACATGGAAGAATCAGTTGTGGAGGCAGTGAATCCAAGAGTATATAAGTGTGATGTAAATCTCTCAAACCAAGCTCGAGGAGCTTGTTTGAGTCCATATAGAGATTTGTACAATTCATAAATTTGTGAGGGTCAACTAAAGTGTGAGCGACATGAGGTGTCTTAGAAGATGTGTGATTGGTTGAAACAAGTATAGGGGTAACAGAAGAAGTAGAAATGGAATTTTGTGTTGAAGAGGTAGAGTTGGTCAAGATGTGAGAAAGAAAGGGTGGTGGAATTGAAGGAATAGACTGAGAAACGGAAACTAAGGGAGATTTAGAAGAATCAAAATTATTGACAAAAGGAAATGTATACTCATAAAAAAATTACATGTCTTGAGATATAAATTTTCTGAGTAGATGGTTGAAAACATATATAGCTTTTGTATTCTAAATGTATATCCTAAGAAAACACATTGTGGAGTTTTGGAATCAAGTTTTGAGTGAGTATAAGGCTTAAGTAGAGGATAACATGCGCGACCGAAAGTTTTGAGATGGGAATAGTCAAAGCGAGAGCCAAAAAGCTTTTCAAAAGGTGAAAGATTACTTAAAGATGCAGAAGGCATTCTATTGATGAGGAAGGTTGCTGTGGCAAAGGCATGCCACCAAAATTTATGTGGAACAAAGGCCTTGTGCACGAGAGACAAGGCTGCCACTTTAGCATCTGATGCTAGATGCCTTTGGTTAGGAGAAAAGATTTAGAAAAGATTTGAAAGAATTATTGACATATCCCCCCTCTTTGTTCTAAGTGTTTTAAGCTGCCTGGATAGTAATCTTTCAATATAAGGCTGGAGGAAATATCCAAGTATAACGAGAGAAGTCATCCATGAATGATACATAGCACTTGAATCCATCAAGGGAAACCACAGAAGAAGGCCCCCAAACATCACTATGCAAAATATCAAGAGGATTAAATGTGACAGTATGAGATAAATGAAAAGGAAGTTGAGTCATTTTTGCATGAAGACGATGCTGACAAACACACTTATCAGAAACAACAGAATGTTTAATACCAACTTTATTGAAAATTTGTTTCAGAACAAGTTCAGAAGGATGATCTAAACGATCATGCCAGAAACTATTTGAAATTCTATTACGAATGTATGCAACATATGATGAAGTAGCTGGTAAAGAAGAAGCCGAAATTGAGCTAGGAATGGGATAGAGTCCATTTTCACTCAGGCCCTTGTAGAGTAATGCCCCCCGTGAACTAGTCCTGGATTTCAAAATAATCCACATAAAAAATAAAATGACAGGAATTATCAAGGCACTTTTTGTGAACAGATAAAAGATTTGTAGTTATATGAGGTACTTGAAGGACTTTGCCTAGTGTAAATGTATGAGTTTGAGTGGGGAGAATGCCAGAACCGGTATGTGTGATCTGTAAGGGTTGACAATTGCCAATGGTAATTGAGTCCTTACCATCATAATCAGTGGCCAAGTTGAGCTTTTCCAAATCAGAGGTTATATGTGTGTTGCACCCTGTGTCACTCAACCAGATTGGTGAATTTGGAGCAGTAGAAGTCTGAGTAAATGATGCAGCCATTGCTGCCAACTAAGCTGGAGGATGACGACCTTGGTATGAATAATCCATTCGATCAAAACAATTAAGAGCATGATGTCCAAATTTTTGACAGGCCTGGCAGTCTACTTTGTGTCCAGAGGATGGATTATTTGAATCAGAAAAATTGATGTTGTGTACCTGAAGTTGAGAGCTCTAACTAGAAGCTGAGAAATTGCTTCTGCCACAACCAAAATTCTGATTTGCAGAACCAAAATGTCCCCAACCTGAGTTAGATTGACGTCTACCTCTGAAAGTTCTTCCCCCACATCCACGAGTATTGAAATTTCTAAGGTTAGAGGCATACATTGCTGCAGCAATAGACTGAAAGAAATGATCAGATTGTTTTGCCTGAGAAAACAAAGATGATTATTCAGCCAGAAGCAAGGCGTGTAGCTCTTCAAGTGTAAGCGACTCAGATCGAGTTCTTATAGAGGTTCGAAAGGATGAATACTCAGAAGGTAGTCCAATGATGGTGTGGATTAGTATCATGAAAACGACACGTCTCATAAAAAAATTCAACCAAGAAGCTACGTCTCACACAAGTAAGCTTTCCTTCCATCCTTTAAGAAACATTCAAGTTTTGATGTGCTTTCGAGAGCGGGCCAACAATAATCTTATGATGTAGGCCTGCAAATAAATATAGAACAAAATAATTAGCATACCATGTGTAATGTCTAATTATCCATGCCTAAACATCTAAATATTGAACGAAAAAGTGAAAAAGATAGTATGAAATAGAGCGTTCGAAAGAGATAATTTCAGAGGTTTAAACTTTTAGTATAAATCTAATGAAAACACTATTCTATATTAGTATTGCATAATTAACATATACTTAGAATATCAGATGTACTTCTCTTTTTGGAATGATGTCATTCTTTAACCAAGTAAACTTTTTTTTGTTAAGTCATTCTTTAACCAAGTAAACTATATCCAAATCCTATATAATCCGTCACGAAAAATGGTTGTTAATCCACATTTCATTTCCACATGAAAATTGGCAAACTATTTCAAGCAATCCAATAACACATACTAAAAGAGCTACTTAAGAAACTACTAATACCTCCACTGTCAGATCCATTTTTCATAAGCTAATCAATTTTGCCATAAGAACATATTATACTATCTTTGGCAAAGCTAATCAATATGCAAGTTGCAACTACATTATTCTGTTTCATCAAGCTAATTGACCTCAACAAGTGATTGACCAACAATTGTAAATGCATTTGAACTATTTCATATACTCTCTCAAACCTAAAATTACCACAATCAAAGCAGCAAATTTATGTTGCAACTTGCAAGCACAATCAAAACAAACACTTCATGATCCATATGTGGTCCAACTATATATTCAATATATCTGTTCATTCTCATAGGAAGGCCAACTTATCATATTTACTAAAGATTTTAATACTTCCTAATAATGATTGCAATTTTTTTTCTGTTGGATGCCAAGACAATCTCATATAACGAGAGCAGAGATGTGAAAAAATAATTTCAAACCACAAAACAGGAACCCACCAAAGTTTTGTCCGATGGAAGCTAAGAGTTATATCAACTTATAATTTTAAGCATTTGGATACTTTGATGCTTACTTTCTTTGAGTGAGTCTAACTTCTACTTCATACCTGGTCCACCCTTGTGTGTTGCCCTGATTGGTTCTTTCCAATTTCCAGTAAAGTCTCCTACCAAATTCACGTCCTCCCCCTGTATTGGACACAAGTTGAGCTCCCAATCCATAAAAATCTAGAGTCCTATAAATGAAACATATTGATTTGACCCCTGCATCTTTGAACTCTTCATAAAGATAAATTAACACATCTCTTCAAGTTCTAAGGTGAAGAGGAAAACATGAAATATATTCAGAACTGTAATCATCGACACCTCTTGTCCATGACAAACATCAGCTTTGCAACATTCCTTAGAGCTGTCAGAACATGAGTTTAAGTCATGGAAAGCATATGGCACATCAACTTCCTCAGATTTTAAGAATATACAAAGGCATACACATAACGCAGAGGCACACATTTACCACGTATTAAACTATCTTTTTAGTGAAAATAACATCAGAAAAAGGATGAATAAGGTTGAAGCTTCGGAGGATGATGGAAAAATTTTCAGAATGGCATACGATAATAGATCAAGTTTCATATTAAAGTTCCGATAGATCAACATACTACCATTTCTTGCAGAACTATTCACAAGCATTCCAGGTTAACCATGGTTTGAGGCACATGAATTTATGACAGAAGGTTAAAAACAATAACAATAAAAACTTACAAAATAGATTGTTCAAAAGTAACTAATGTTACTACGAGATTATGCTTACAGGTTTGAAGTTTAGCACCACATATCTTCCCACGTGCAAATTTCAATCAACTTTCCCTGTACAAAATGACAAAATACATTCATCGCATTCAAAAATGATCCAATGGACATGATCTGTGAATCCTGAACGTTCAAGATGGACTTGAGCTATCAAATGTCATCTTGTACATTCCCTAACACGATCCATGCCTCTCCTGACAGAATATAAAAGAGGGTTGTATTCCTATTAGACACCTCAACGAACTCATGTGGAGACTCCTCCGCCCAAGGACAATCTCTAAAATACAAATGCAGACGTTGGCCCGTTTGTGCACTATCCCTGATGCTTTTTCAATGGGAGCGAGTCACATGGCCGTGGGACAACCTAGGTAGATGTATATAATGAATGGTAGGTCGTCCAACAATTAATGCACCCAACTACTGCCTTGATTAGCTTGGGGAAGGCCAACATCAGATGCATTCGCAGAAGATGCCATTGTCCTCCCCCACCACTCTCCAAACACTTTCTAGCTACTTTCAAAGAAGTAAGGAAGTAATTGTGCATCACGGAACTTCCATTCCAACGGCCAAGAACTCTATAAATATACCCTATAATCCTTCGGAGAAGGTAAGTTCTCTTTACCCTTAATGAAACTCTGCCCAGTTCTCTTCAAGACATTAACTTGAGCATCAGAGACTCATTGGCTTAGAAAACCACCCCATTGGTTGTAACTCAGCGTTGGAGTTTTTCATCTTCGTGTTTGGAGGAGCTCATCCCACCAGCGTAGGACACATGTGCTGCCAATTTTCTACTAGTAGCTAGAAAGTGTTAAAGGATGAAACTTCTAAACTAAATAGTAGGAGGGATGGGGTTGTTAAAGGATTGATAACCCCATTTTTAGATTTCCTATTTAGATAATCCACGAAATGAAAGATCGACCGTCAGAAGTCTTGTGGAGAATTTTTGACTTTCACATTGTTCTTTTGAAAAATCTTAGGAATATCTTTCATTCTCTTATATTCTCTCATTTCAAATCATGATTACTTTGATTGATATATTTCTCCCCACCCTTTGTGAGATGAGATATGCATGCTGTGTAACTATAGGAGATTTTGTGATTAGAGAATATAAAATCAATACAAATCAAACATATATTCTCTCAAGTCTTGGATCAAAACTATATGTTGATAAAGGCACTACAAGAAAACATACTTATACTGACATTTTTATCGTTTATTATACTAACAACCAATAAAAATATAAGACAACTAAATCTCACCAACAATTTTGGAACCGCTAGTACATTCACATTTTGTATGGGAATCTTTGGAACCGCTTGTACATTTACATTTTGTATAGGAATCTTTGGAACCGCTTATACATTTACAATTTGTATAGGAAGTTCACGCAGAAGACTCATCGATAAGTATTTTCCTTGGTTTATAGCAGGAGTTATTCATAATCGTTGATTGAGGAGTTAAAATAATTGTGGGAGATCGGTGTAGATACTTATTATACAGATGACATAGATGTTTAGTGTATCATTATTATGGACAATTAGTGATTTTTTTGGACTTGCTAATTTATCTGAATGTAATACACCTTCAAGATTTGTTTGTCCTCATTGTAATTAAAATATAGTAAGAAATTTGGTTTCTGGGGTCAATGACAGTTTTTGGACCCGACTAATAACTTTTTTATCAATCATATTTATTTTTATCCTTCATAAATAAATGTTGATATTTTTTTTAAACCTGAACCGTTACTATTTTTTTAAACTCGAACCATTGCTATTTTTTTATCATTCATGAATAAATGTTGCTATTTTTTATCAATCCGAACTAAAACTATTTTTTCTAAACTCGAATCGTTACTATTTTTTCTATACTCGAATCGTTACTATTTTTTCTAAACTCGAACCGTTGTTATTTTTTATTAATCATATTTATTTTTCTTCAGCATGAATAAATGTTATTAATTTCTCTAACCGTTACTAATTTCTCTAAACCCGAACCGTTACTAATTTCTCTAAACCCGAACCATTGCTGATTTTTCAAAACCCGAACCGTTACTATTTTTTATCAATCATATTTATTTTCTCCAGCATGAATAAATGTTGCTATTTTTTTTAAACCCGAACGGTTACTATTTTTCTAAACCCGAACTGTTACTATTTTTTATCAATCATATTTATTTTTCTCCAGCATGAATAAATGTTGCTATTTTTCTAAACCTGAACCATTGCTATTTTTTGTCAACCATATTTGTTTTTCTCTTGCATGAATAAATGTTGCTATTTTTTCTAAACCCGAACCGTTGTTAGTTTTTCTAAACCCGAACAACTGCTGATTTTTCTTTACCGAACCGTTGCTATTTTTATCAATCACATTTATTTTTCTCCAGCATGAATAATGTTACTATTTTTTCTAAACCTAAACCGTTGCTATTTTTTCTAAACCTGAACTATTGCTATTTTTTATCAATCATATTTATTTTTCTCTAGCATGAATAAATGTTGCTTTTTTTTCTAAACCTGAACTGTTGTTGTTTTTTTTTTTCCAAACTCAAACTGTTGCTATTTTTTTCAAAACTCAAACCGTTGCTGGTTTTTATCAATCATATTTGTTTTTCTCCAGCATGAATAAATGTTGTTATTTTTTTCTAAACCCGAACCGTTGTTATGTTTTCTAAACCTGAGCCGTTGCTATTTTTTATCAATCATATTTATTTTTTTATCAACCGAACTTGCAAGAGACTAAACCCAAATCATTGCTGAAACTAGAGAAGAATTTGTCAAAATTTTGACAAATCGGTGAAGAGGAAGATGCAATTTGTGGCTGGTTTTTTGATAGAAAAACGTGGGAGATGACATGTGTCATGCATGTGATCATTTAACTTATAAAGTTGAAGAAATGAGTAATATTAAAAAAATGTATGTGTCGTGCATGTGATCATTTAACAACCATTTAACATTTAAGGGGGTAAATTGATGGATGGAAAAAGTTGGAGGATCAATTAGGAAGAATAATTAGTTTAGGGGGGTAAATTTATTTTGGGGTAAAGTTTAGGGGGTCTTATGATATTAACCATTTTTTACAAAAGTAATTGCAATGAATAGACAAGTTTTGAAAACCAATTTAAGAAATAGCAGGTTTTTTCAAATTATAGGTAAATAGCAGATTTTTAGTGCCACATCATCAACCAACTGTTGACGAATTTATAGTTGATAATTTTAACCATCGATTCACAGATTTTATAATAAGATTTGGTAGGGTCCTTGCATTTAATTATTCTAGAATTTATTGTCTTTCAATTCAAACGTTATTTTTTAATTTTTAATTAAATTAGTTGATAATCAATGATTGATTCTTAATTTCTTTTTTAGTTAATTATGATAAGAAAATATTCTAGTCTCAATGATTGATTATAATTTTGATAAGGTAAATAACAGATTTTTAGTATTACGTCATCAACTAACTGTTGACGAATTTGTAGTTGATGATTTTAAATTTTGATTTACAGATTTCACAATCAGGTTTGGTGGGGTCATTGCACTTAATTAACTATTCCATAATTTATTATCTTTCAATTCAAACTTTATTTTTTATTTTTAATTAAATTAGATGATAATCAATGATTGATTATAATTTCTCTTTTAGCTAATTATGATAAGGAAATATTCTAGTTTCAATGATTGATTCTAATTTTGATAAGGTAAATAAATGATTTTTAGTGTCACATCATTAACCAACTGTTGACGAATTTGTAGTTGACAATTTTAAACTTTGATTTACATATTTTATAATCAGATTTGATAGAGTCCTTGTATTTAATCAAATATTCTAGAATTTATTATATTTCAATTCAAACATTATTTTATAATTTTTAATTAAATTAGATGATAATCAATGATTGATTATAGTTCTTTTTTTTAGCTAACTCTGATAAGGAAATATTATAGTTTCAATGATTGATTCTAATTCTGATAAGATAAATAGTAGATTTTTGGTGACACGTCATCAACCAACTATTGACGAATTTTGATATATAAACGTTAAATATCTAACATGTTATATATAGATGATGGTCAATTTAATCCAAAATTATTGACTAATTAAAAAACCTACTATTTATCTAAATCTATTAAAAACCTATTTTTTTTAAAGTATCTCCCTTAAAATTGTCTATTACGAAAAATTTGTCGTTTTAAATATAAGACCATTCAATGATTAAATTTAGGAGAGAGTAGCACCTATTTCACCTACACGTTCTACATTTTTACAACAAGTGCCAAATCTCAATGTTACCTTTGGGTGGTCAATAAATACTTGTAAAAGGAAGTACGATGGTGACAATCTACACAATTGAAGGAAGAAATACTTTTTCCAAACTTCTTTATTGGGAGTTTAATTTTATGGGTCATAGTTTTAATGCGATTCATGTAGAAAAGAATGCATTTGATAAATACTTTGGAACGTTTCTTAATAATGCATGGAAATGAAAATAAAATTTAAGGGTACGTGGTATAATGCATCTACATCACCCTCAAGTAAGGAAATGGAACAAAACTTTCTTATCTAATGAATCTTTTTTTTTTTTTGCCAACTGAGAAAAAATTATTCTTCAGTGTTTTAAAAGGTATGTAATTTCCTTATAGGTATTACATTGGACATTTTGCATTGTGTTGATCTAACGCAATGAAAAATTCAAGCTCTTAAAAGTCATGATTTTAGTATCATTACGGAATAATTTGTACCAAATGCATGTGAGGAGTTCTATCGATGAAGGTGAAGTACACAATTATACGAGCGTTGCGTTCATTTTTCAAAGAAACATGTTCTACTACTCTACCGATAGACATGATTGATAAAGTTCAATCTAGAATAAAGTTCAATCTATTTATCGTCGTATTATGTGTGTGCTTAAATTCCACTCTGCTCCAGTTCAAAAAAACTCTAGAATATTACTTGTATTTTGTCAAATAAAAATGACCTCTATCTTTCTTCACTATTATGGTTCACTTAGTAGATGGCTTAGCATTTGTAGCAAAACTTGGTGGACTTGTGCATTATAAATGGATATATCGAAAATGTTATTATTTTATCAAATTTAGTAATCTTTCATGCCAGTTCCTTATTGGATATTTTAGTTATTCATCTGTGTTATGCATTAGGTACATTGGTAAACTAAATTCATTTGTGCATTGTAAAGCACGTCTAGAAGGTTCTACAACCGAAAGATATTTCATAAATGAGTGTGCATAACATTTTGTTCAAATATTTACGAGGACTTGAATCACAGATCAATAGTTGTTTGCAATTTGGACTTTGTAGTGGAAGGATATCCAAACTCTCTATTCCCCACATTAAGACATTAAACAAAGTCAACAAAAGATGAGGCTTTTGGCGATGTCGCTCTGATACATCCATATATCTCATTCAATTGTGATTTGGTAGTCTCCTTTTTAAGGTAAAGTTCTTGATATCCATTTTTATAGATGATGAGAGTCATGTCAACACACTACATAACTTATGATACAACCACATTTACATGCAATGTGTGTAATGAAAGTGTGATGATAGAATATCATAGAAGCCGACTTCGCAAAATGAAACTGATCATATGGTCATAAATAATTTCATTAATGGTTCTAGTATCTTGTATGTTCATAGCTAGGTAAAATTTATTTTAATAAATTTACTTGTGGTATCCTGATACATGCTATAAATAATATATTTAAGTCATTTGCTTGTGGCCCAAATGTAGTGGTAAAGAAGTATTCAGGATACAACATGAAATGGTTTAATATTTCGTTTACGAAAAATGATAGGCTACTTAAGTCAGGGAATAGTGGAATTGTTATGGCGGTTGAGACATATAAGTTATGCAAGCGTGAATGATAGGTATTTGTTAACAAAAGTAATGTATTACGACATACTACAAGATGTCATTGCTATAAGCTACAATGGAAAACTTAAGATTGTTTTCTTTACATGTGATTGAAGTGATCCTACCAATTGTACAGAGAAAAAACATACCAATATGGCTTTATCCTCGTGAACATTTCTCGTCTAAATTATACTGGTGAACGGCTAAATCATGAGCCTTTTATTTTTGCATATCAAGCCGACCTAGTGGCGTGTGGTTGTTCATGTAAAATCTAAAGATAATTTGACATAGGAGAACCAAATATTGATAATGATTCTGACGTACATTTTGAAAACGAGCAGCACAATGAACGTGAATTGAAGGCATGTTTGATATCTTAACGATTTCATTATGCATTTTCTTTCATACTATATAGTGAAAAAGATAGGATCTCAACGAAATATTCATACCAAGAACGATTACAGCATCTTCAAAAAGTTAAGATTAGAAAAACACGATGAGGAAAAAAAATACAGTTCAGAAAAATCAAGAGGAACAAGTACATAATTTAAGCTCCGGCCGGTATTGATACCATGGGTACTTCAAATATGTGTGAGATACCTTAAATATGTATTGAACGTACCTAAAATGCATTGAGGTACCTCAATGTCTAACACATTTGAGGTATTCACTGTACCATACCAACTCGGTACCACATAACTTCTTAATTAAGAAAATGATTTTAAATGATTTTTTTCACAAATCATGTATCAAAGGGAAAAGCATTGATAAATGTTGATTTATATGAGTATTAATGAGGGGGAGGGAGGGAGGGAGGGAGAGAGAGAGAGAGAGAGAGAGAGAGAGAGAGAGAGAATATAAGAAGTAAATGTTTTGAGTTCTATTTGCTTGAGTTGTATTGAATGCATCTGTCTCACTTAGTATACTGACTTTATATAGGCTTCCTAATTTTCATGAATTGACTATAATAATAAAAAGAAGGGGATGTTCTTGTCAAGTATGGTCATCTTTCCCTTCCTTACTTGTCACTTCAATCTGTCTCATTCAGCCACCAATGAATCATAGGCACTTGGTGATATCTTGTGGTTCGAGCCAGTCAGTCGTGGCCACTTGGTAACCTGTCATCCTATCTCGTCCTAGTCATTCAGCTACCAAATCAATCATGCCAGTTGACTCTCATTTCGGATCCCTTTCATCCGCTCCCATTCTTCTACCGATCCTCCTCTTCCCATTCTTACACAGTTCAGTGAGTGTCTTACCCGTTCAGGATAGTTATCTGAGTCTTAGATTCCTTTTTCCGTTCTTTAAGGCATAGGTCCCTCATCCGTCAGTTCCCGTTAACTAGTCACCTTTTCCCATTCTGATGCTCTTTCCCATTCTGTCGCTCTTTCCCGTTCCAACGCTCTTTCACTTTCTGATGATATTTCTCGTTCTAATGATCTTTCCTATTCTTGAGGTGCTGGTCCCTGTTCTTGAAGCGTTGATCCTTTCCATCTATTTGCGGGTGTCTCAGACTTCAACATTATTATTCGTTTCCACTTTTCTGCTACTGTTCGAGAGCCCTTTGGTTTCCCTTTATCCACGTGGCAGTGAGTATTTTTTATTTGTTCATTTGCCCCCATTGCTCTTCGGCGATGCTTGTCGAAACGCAATGAATGCTCCTAGCACGTGTCAACTTTCTGGAGAATGCTTATCTTTAGTTCATTCTCACCTATTCATTTACTTCTTTTATCCTGCAAAACATTAATTGTTGTGCAAAGAAGCTATCATTTTTAAATAATAAAATGGCATACCATCATTGCCTCATTTCTGCGGTTGCATGGCACACTCCTCAGAAATTGTATTCTGTCTTTGCTTTACGTCGTCTTATCTTCCTAAGGGAAGATCATGTCATGACACGCGCACGTGCATGACACTTCTTTCATTCCTCACGTGCATGACTCTTCTTTCATTCCTCATGCGCATCGTTTCACTAACCGTATTTTCATGCCATTGGTTTCTTTTTCTCCAGCTGGCGTGTTGTCATTGGCTTGACCTTTAGGTAGACGGGACGTTATGTCTCTTCCCTTTTTTTAGAAATGGTGTCTTTTCACCTTCAAATTTATTATATGTTTTGAATTTGAATTTGACTTTGGCGTCCATAGCCTATATCAAGTAGTAGCCTTCTTCATTTTTTTCGCCTTCGTTGTTTCTCTTCTTCTTACTTTTCTGCTCCATTTCTCTTTCCCTGGTAGTAATGAAGGAGCATCCATTTGAAGTTACTCTTCCCCTAGTTAGAAATAGGAATGAATTCAACTGCTTCATTGCCCTTCATCAGGAAGTCTTCCCTCCAGACGGAGTCTGTGGTTTCAAGAAGGAATCCCTAAATCTTCCCGTGTAATCCCCCTTACCAGATCTCTCTAACTCCGATGTACATAGCCTTAGGATTAAAGCTTCCTTTCTCTCCTCTTTTCAAGAATTTTTTAGTACCTACAACCTTGTCCCTTCCCAATATACCCCTACCACTTACATGGTTATTTTAGGGATTGAAGCTTTCAATAGGAGACACAACTTGAATGCAGGAGTAGATGAGATTCGTGCTGTGTATATGGTGAAAAGGTGTGGACTGTCCTATTACTTAGCTCCTCGCGAGAGTGAGAAGAGGGGAGGTCTAGTTACTGATCTCTCCAGTGGGGATAAAGGCTTAGAGGAAGGTACTCTCCTCATAGGTGGAAACTGGGGCGGCGATGGCCGCCGGGTCATTCCCCGGATTTAGGGAGAGTTCTGTAAGTGGTCGGAGCTCCCATTTCTTCTTTATTTTTCTGTTTTTGCTTAACTTTGCTATTTTATTGTTTTTTTTATTTTTAAATACTAACCTGTTTTTTGTTTTGTGCAAATAAAAATCTAAATAGGAAGTCCTTTACTCCAACAGAAGTAGCCGCGCATCTCCGTGTCACCTACAATTGTCCAGAATAGGATTGGAGAGATCTTCTCAACCCGAGGAGAGAGATCGAAGTCATGGTCGCATCCATTCTGGTTGCTGAATCTGTTACCTCTCATCCTCTTCAACCAAAGTTCCTCATCCCCGTTGCAATCCCTGCTCCCGCTTCTCATAGAGTAGTTAGGAGAAGTTATTCGGAGTCTTCGGAGTTAGAGGAAGAATGAGAGGAGTTTGCTCAAGAAGAAAGAGAATGCGAGACTCAACGAGGAATTGCACAGAAGGAGGCATAAGAACATGACATGATTTTCCATTTTGTGTATAACGAGCTCGAGATGTCGAAACGTCTCAGGAGTAACTTGTGGGGGACACCTGACGAGAGTAAGCGCCAGAAGATGGGGAACGCCAGTTTGTCAGACGTTGTTTCAAGGGATGTCACTCCCCCCGTTCCTGATATCCCTGCCTCATTGCTGAGGTTTCTCCTTTTCCAGATAGGACTGTTCGCCTCCTCCCTAGCCTGCTAAAAGGTCAACCTCTCCTCCCTCTGGTTCCCCGCGTCTGTCTGAGGAATCGAGCGTCTGGAGGTGGCGGCAATACCCACGGCTCCACCGGTTCATGTCGACGTCAGCTTCCTAAAAAACCTCGTTCTTCACACGTGGTCTCGAAGGGGATCATGTCTGACATGGACGCTTCTTTACTCCGCCAGATGTCCGTCCACGATAAGGTTATCAGCCTGATTCATTCTCTAATGTAGGTACTTTTGTTTCTTTTTGTCTTTTTATACCCTTAGTTTGTATGCGTAACTTCCTTACCAATTTTACTAACATTTTTTGAACAGGTCGTGACCTACCACAATAGGATTCAGCAGTATATTCACTCTGCAGAGGAAGAGATGGCTGGTTGGAGGAGGAAGGTGATGGAGACCAAGGCTTACGGCGTCGTTGCTTCAGAACGGGATGACTATAAGAAGGTGGAAGCTGATCTTCAACGGGTCGTTGCCCGTTTGACTTCCGAACTTGATGTTGCCATGGCTAAACAGTCAAAGCTTGAGGAGTCTTTACGGGAGGCAGAGAGGATTGTCGAGATAAGCGGGGAGAACTTGACCGTTGTTGAGGCAAAGTTAGCTGGTGCTGAGGAGGCTTTGGCTAAGTCATACGAACAAGAGGATGGACTCGCGACCGAGTATCAGGCCATGGTTGATGAGTACGAGTACATGGCTTATACGGCGGGTTATTGCGACTCCAAGACTGATAAACCTCCACGTATGTCGCTTGTCTCTCATTCTGACGAGTCCACTGATCCTGAGGCCGAACTTTCTGCTTCCACCACTGAAGCGGTTGCTGATGTTACTTCGAAGACTTAAGCATTTTCTTATTTTTTTGTATTTTTTTTACTTCAAAATTCAAAATCATTTTGTAATTTTCACTTTTTAGTGAAATGATTTCTTTCTTAAATATGCTTTGTCATTTCCTTTCATCTTAACACTTAGTATAAATCAATAAATATTCTAGCCTTCTTGACTGCTTAGTAAAATTCTATAAGCAATTTTGGGACTTAAAAGACTATTTTCCTTTTTAACAGTTTCCATGGTTAACTTTAAAAATTATCAACTAGTTTTGATATTTAGTTCTTTAAATACTTGGAAAATGTTTTTAGGAAAAGTCTAGGCAAGAGTATGTTTACCCATTTTGACTATTTTTACTTTACATCCGTTGAGGCTGGAACTTCCTTCTCGTTTACAATGTAATAGGTTTGTTCTCCCTTCCGTTTCTTGCAAGCAGGTCCGTTGGAGTCGCCTGCTTCCATGGTTTTTTCTCATTTGGTTATTTTTTCCTTCGAGAGTAGGGCTTCCGGGATGCCCTTCTCAAGTGTCTTTCACGTCTCTAGTTTTTTCTAAGAGTAGGAATTATGAACTTTCCCTCTTAAGGACTTTTTATGCCCTTAGATCCTTCTAGGAGTAGGACTTATGAACTGCCCCTCCCAAAGACTTTTTATGCTCTAGTTTTTTCTGAGAGTAGGACTTATGAACTACCCCTCCCAAGGACTTTTTATGCCCTTAGTTCCTTTTAGTAACAATTCAATTGAGGAGAGAAGATTGGCGCCAATGTTTTTACATGAAAAACTCTTGCGGGAAAAAACCACGAGAAAGATGTCTCATTATAATCGATTTTTTACATTCTTCACACAAAATATTTTTTAAAATGAATTGCGTTCCATGGTTTCTACAATTCCATTCCCTCTTCCATCTCCAAGTGGTAATAACCACTTCCTCCTATTTTACTGATGATGTACGGTCCCTCCCACATTGACCCGAGCTGCCTTTCCATTTGTAAGATTTTTTGAGGACCAGATCTCGTGTTTGGATTTCTTGTTTCCTTACTTTCTTCTGGAAATAAGATATCTTTTTCTGATTGTAACAGGCCATTCTGATCACCGCTTTCCTTCTTCCCTCTAGTTCATCAAGATTATTTCTTAGGAGTTCTCCATTTTTTTGTTCATTTAGCTCGGACTGATGGTGGGGCTTCCAATTTCTACAAGAATAGTTGATTTTGCTCAGTATGCTAATTTGAATGGTGTTTTTCCCGTTGTCTCTCTCGGGGTCATTCTGTATGGGCATAAGACAACGAGTAGCTCTTCTACCCATTTTCCTTTGGCAGATTCTAGCCGTTTCTTCAGGTTATCAAGTATTACTCGGTTATATCTTTCTGCTTGCCCTTTCCCTTTGGGTAGAAAGGCGTGGAGAAGCGGTTCGTGATCTTTAAATTTTAATAAAATGTTCTTACTAAGTTCTCAGTGAACTGAAGTTTGTTGTTAGATACCAAGATCTAGGGGATCTCGTACCCGCATACCAAGTTTTTCCATAGGAACCCCCTTACTTGTTCCTCACCAATTCTGGCAAAGGTTTCAGCCTTTATCCACTTAGTAAAATATTCCGTTGCTACTAATAAAAAAACTCTTCTCGGCAGGTGCCATGGGGAGTGGCCCAACAATGTCCAGGGCCCACTGCATGAACGGCCAAGGACTAGCCACGGTTGGAGTTCTTCGGGGGCCAATTTTGCTACGAACGTGAAACGCTGATACTTTACCTTTTCACATATTGTTTGGCATCCTGATGCATTCGGGGCCAATAGTATCCTTCATTCATGACTTTTATGGGCTAGTGATTTGCCTCCAGTGTGGTTTTCACACATGCCCTCATGAAGATCCTAGATTTTCCCGTAGACACTTCAGGTACGATCCTACAAACATTTTCTTATATAATACACAATCATCGTGTACTTGGCACCCTGTTGTTGCACCTTTTTGGCAAGTAGTTTGTCTTTAGGAAATGTTCTTTCTTGAAATTAGCGGATTATGTCATCTTGCCAACTAGGTTCCCGTTCAACTTCTACATCAGCCATATTATTCCACGAGAGCGAGATGCTTGGATCGTTCAGAATTTCCACGGGGACATTCCTTTTGTATGGGAAGCGTAATGAAGATCCTAGATTTTTCACGGCATTTACGTGCCTGTTCTCAGTTCTCGGAATTTGTATGATCTCATAAATTTTTAGTGTGCTGAGGAGATCCTTTGCCGGTTGTAAGTAGTTCACCATCCGTTCATCTTTTACTACTTATTCCCCCATGAACCGCATTACAATCAACATGGAATCACAAAAATTTTCTACACCAGTTACGTCATATTCCCGCAGTAGGGATATTCTCGCGATCAGTGCTTCATACTCTACTTCATTATTTGACGCGTTGAATTGAAGAAGATAGAGTATCCGATATTTCTCTAAAGGGAGTTTGTACTATTACCCTTGCTTTTACTCCTCTACTATTTGAAGCACCATCGACAAAGAGTTTCCAAGTTCCATCTTTTCCCGTTTGGTGGGTTTCCCGTTCAACTTCCCCTTCTGTGAAGTCTGCTATGAAATCTGCTAACGCCTGCCTTTTTATTGAAATTTGAGGCTCGTAATTGATGTCGTACTGGCTCAGCTCAATTGACCATTTTTCTATTCTCCTGCTTGCCTCCGTCGAGTGTAGAATGTTTTTAATAGGAGAATTGGTTAACACTGGCCAGTACTAGTTTCCGTTTATATCCCGTTTATGCCGCCACAAGACTTTTTCTTATGAAGTATACAGGTTTCTATTTCATTTCCTCTTCTTTGATGAGTACTACACTGATTTCCCCTTGGAGATGACTACGTATAATAAAAGATGCTCGTTGGGAGTGGGTTAGGAGACTAAGGGGGAGTTTTTATGTACTCCTTGATCTTGGCAAATGCTTCCTCATAGTCTTCATTCCAGCCGCTCGAGGAATTTTTCTGCAACCTCTCGAAGAAAGGCTTTCATCTGTCCATTGACCTGGAGTTGAACATCTTCAAGGCTGCTAGTCTTCTTGTTAACCCTTGGATTTCTTTAAGGTTCTGCGAGGACCTCATTTCTATGATTTCCTTTACCTGGCCTGGGTCCACTTTGATTCCCTATTATGTAATTAGGTTCCCAAGGAACTTTCCTGCTGCCATTTTAAAAGTGCACTTCTGTGGGTTCAGCTTTATGGAATTTCTCCTTAAAATAGAAAAGGCTTCTTCAAGGCTCTGAATGTTGTCTTCCCACTTCTTACTTTTGACCAATATGTCATCAACATAGACTTCCATATTCTTCCTGATCTATTCGGGGAAAACCTTGTTCACTAGTCTTTGATAAGTTGCACCTGCATTCTTTAGACCAAAGGGCATGACTTTGTAATAATAGACGTCGTACTCAGTAATGAAAGAAGTTTTTTCCTGATCGGGTTGGAACAGTTTCACCTGATTGTAACATGAGTAACCATCCATAAAGGTGAGTAGTTCATGCCCCGAAGTTGCGTCTACCATTTGGTCTATCCTTGGCAGCGGGTATTAGTCTTTAGGGCATGCCTTGTATAGGTCAATGAATCCTCCACTTCTCGTTCTTCTTCCATACCATTACTATGTTAGCTAGCCATTCGGGGTAGTTGACCTCTTTAGTGAAATCATCTTCAAAGAGCTTCTCAACCTCCTCTTTAATTGTTTGATTTCGTTCAGGGGTGAAGCTTCTCTTCGTTTGTTTCATAGGTTTTACAGTGGGGTCCGTGTTTAATCTGTGTCAGATGACCTCTTCTGGAATATCAAGCATCTCATATGGCATTGCGGAAAATACATCTTTGTTTTCCTTTAGAAAATCTATCAACTTCTTTTTCTCATTTTCCTCTAGATGAGTGCCAATTTTTGTCATCTTCTGGGTTCATTCTTCCAGACATATGAGATCCGTTTCCTCTCCCGCCTCGTACCTCAGGCCATCTCGCCCGTTTTCCTATCATTGCTATAAATTCATGAGTTTCTTTACTTTGGCATTCTATGTATCCTTTTCATTAGCAGATTCTAAAGAGGTCACTGAATATATGCGAGTTACGGCCTGGTCGCCTTTTATTGCTTTCACTCCTTCTCGTGACGGGTACTTCAACAGTTGGTAGAACGTTGATGGTACACTTTCATCCTGTGGAGCCAGGTCCTCCCCTGGATTACGTTGTACAAGGACGTCATTCACAACACCATGAAGTCGGTCATTAGTTAAACGGATCCGCGTTGACTGAGAGGGTTTGAGTTCCTTCCGAGTAGCTGTTGGTTCCGTTGAAACCATTTAACGGCTGTGAAGTCCCTTGTAACTTTTGATCTCCCATGGAAATTTTCTCCGTGATTTCTCGATATAGGATACCATTGTGTTCTCATCATCCACCAAGACCCTCCTAAACAAGTAGTTGCCAACTTGTACTGAAATGACGAGGGCATCATTGTGGTGTTCGTCGTTGAACACTAATGGCAAATCCCTGTTGTAGCTTAAGTACTTTTGTCGATGTCTTTAGAACATTACTCTCTTATAATATATCTTCCTTTCGTTTCTTATTGTCCCCTCTTGTTTGGTTAATGACATAACCGTGTCGACGATGCGGTGGGGATGCTTCCTCTAGTCCCGCTTGTCTTCTTCTTGACCATATTTCGCAGTTTCATGTTTATGTTCATCCTTTTTCAAAAATTGGCTAAGTTACCCTTATTTTAGCTACTCAATATATTCTTTGAACTGAAAATAGTCCCGTGTGTAATGCTCGTTGCTCTTGTGGTAGGATAAATATTTATCTTTATCCTTGTAGCTAGGTTCCTTGGTGAACGGGGATGGTCTTTTCAGCCAAGGTTTATCTTTAATTGTCTCTAGTATTTGGTTGATTGGAATGGTCAATAGTGTGTATACTTTGTCCTTCGGGTGGACTCTGTCAAGATCCCATCTCCGGTACGTATTTCTTTCTTGTTGGACTTTCCTCCCATCTGCTTTTTCTGTTTCTTCATGCTTCCTTCTTTCAGGTCTTACACTTATATTCAACCA
This sequence comes from Datisca glomerata, assembly GCA_003255025.1. Classification (NCBI taxonomy): domain Eukaryota; kingdom Viridiplantae; phylum Streptophyta; class Magnoliopsida; order Cucurbitales; family Datiscaceae; genus Datisca; species Datisca glomerata. Next base: position 2,766,293 of record QANY01003152.1, read on the forward strand.
TTCTCTATGTACTCCTCTTTTCTTCATCCAGGGTAATATAGGCATGTGCCCGTTTGAAAAATTCCACCATAAAAAGGGGCTTCACCTTGAACAAATCCTCGAAAAAAGGTGATTCTGGGTCCTGACCTCGTCGGAAGGCCAATCTGGCGAATCGATCGTCGTCGTTCTCGACCTTGGCCATCTTGTCTTTGAAGTGATGAGTGTACTCTCACATGGATTCCCCTTCCTTGATATAGATTTTCATCAGGTGTTCTGAGTCTTCCATGACCGTACGGTAAGTAAAGTATTATTCCATGAAAATGAAGGACATAATAGCGAAGTCATGATTGAATGCATCGGTAAAGGAGTGATACCACTTCAGAGTCATCCCGTCTAGACTAGTAGGGAACATTCTGCACATTAACTTATCATCATATTGGTATAGAGCCTTGTCTTGTATGAATCGTCAAAGATGGTCTACGAGTTCGGTCATTCCTTCGTAGCATTTTAACGTGGGGGCAATGAATTTTTTGGGCACGGGTGCCGCTAGGACTTCTGGGCTTAATGGCGTTCAAATAAGAGATTCGAGGTTAGTTTTTCCCATACTCTTGAGATTCTTCATTTCCCTCATCTTTTGCTCAAACAGTTCTTCTACTGCTTCCTTTAACATGACTCAGGATTCTCGAGCCTCTTCTGTAGCTTCTTTTACAAGGTTCTACAACTAGTCTTCCTCTTCCCGTCGCATGTTTATATTGTTATCATGGTCTCCTTGTCTTTCGTCTTGATGGTTATCCTCTGCTTTCATTTTTTAAAGTTTTTGTTGTAGTGTGTTGATCTCATCTTGTACATTCTGCCATGCATTACATATTGCTTCAGCGTTCCTCTATTCCATCTCATGCATCCCATTTAGGATCTTCTACATCATTTCTGTCAATGGGGTTGGTTGATCTACATGCTCATCTTCATTTTTGGTTCTACTGTAATAATTTAAAGCTGTGTTCGATCTGGTTCTAGTCATGTTTATGGTCTTATAGGGTGGGTCTCTTGAGCTTGTCTCTCAACCCCCAATGAAAGCACCAAAATGTAAAGGATTTTTACACTAATAAGGGATGAATGGGAAAAGTATTGAAAAATGGTTATTTGTATGAGTATTAATGAGGGAGAGAGTGAGAGTTTAAGAACAAGAGAATGTAAGGAATAAATGTTCTGAGTTCTATTTGCTTGAGTTGTATTGGATGCTTTTGTTTCACTTAGTACGTTGGCCTTATATAGGCTTCCTAATTTACATGAATGGATTAGAATTACAATAAAAGGGAGGGGATGTTCTCGCCAAGTATGACCCTCTTTCTCTTCCTTACTTGTTCCTTTGATTTGTGTCATTCAGCCACCAATCAATCATAGTCGTTTGGTGATTTCTTATCTTATGAGCCAGTCATTCGTGCTCACTTAGTTGCCTGTCATCCCATCTCATCGTCTCGAGAGCGTGATGAGAAAGCTTCTCGGGACACGATGCATGTCCTGACTGTTCTTGGTTGGACAAAGGGTGGCAACCCTTGACATAGAGCGATGGGTATTAAATGTTGATTGTGCTTTCGATGTGACATATCAGAGGTTGATCTGACGCCCAGTGGTGATTGGACCCATTGGATGCTCGGGCCAATGGGGAGGTGCCACCTAGGATGTTACTTTTGGTAAGTAATGATGACCTTGGTACTCAGAGTTATCCGAGATCTCTTATTGAGCTTGATCCTTGTTATCTTAAATAAGCTTGGTTTTGTGCCACCCAAAATCTCCATCGAGGTTGATTAAGCGAGGTCGATTCTTTTTCCTTTGAGATCTTCCTTTGTTATGGCTCTCTTCTACGGCGCAACACATGTTGCTCCATCATTGGTGCTCGGAATAACACGTATAATAGTTGCCCCCAGTCAATGACTTGGGTGGCTTCATTTTCCCAAGTCCGAAGACTTCTTTATCCACATTCCTCATTCGAGCTACCTTTGAGTGATGGTACACTAAGAGCTCCATCCATACCGGGCACCTCACACTTATACTTAAAGTTCATTTAGCTGGGAGGCCCATACCAAATGGGATTAATTATTTGACCAATTTTTTCGCAACTCATCCATCATGCCTACATCGTTCACTTTCTTTCTAGTTCAAGATCATTAATCTATTGGGGTGGTTTCATTAATTGCATGTGGGTGCGCGTAAATGAGCATGTCTCATTGACGTGTAGCTTCATTTCTGATGCGTCGTTTGAACAACGTTTGGTCTTCCAAATTTTTTTGTCGGTCCGCGAAACAATCGCTTATTAGGCGTAGGATAGCGTCAATGGTCGCCATCATGGCCCTCTTTAATGCGCATTAAATGAGCGATTTCCTCTTCCAAAGCCTATAAATATGTAGTCTTCCTTCTCATTTCCTTCATCATTACCTTCCTTATAGAGTCAAAACCATTTTTAACCCTTGTTCTCACCCCCTTAATCTTCCTTTCTTCTTGGGAGAAGAATATTCCTTCCTCTTTTTGGGCCTCTTCCATTTTGGAGGTTCTCTATTGAGATCTTCTTGTTTTATTTTTCATGGTTGTTCCTTTCCTCTCTGTCATCTTTTAAATGTCATGCCTCAAAGTCGATGTTGTCTTGTTTGTCGTGATATTCTTGTTGTTAATAAGCTTGGTAGTAGGTTTTTAAGCGATAAGCATTCCTCAAGTAGATGAGGTTTCACTTTTACCTTAGTCGAGCTTTAAATTGGTCTGGACGAGTCTTTAATCCTTCTTTTTATTTCTACTGACCTAAGCTACGGGTTTACTCTCTCCCCGAGCTCGAGTGGGCCTCAAAACGAGACCTTAGTCCCTCCTTTTAGGCTTCCCCCTTTGAGGGAGGTCGGGTTGAAGAGACCCACCTTGCCTTTTATGAAGTTTTCAACTGTGCTCCTATTTGGGGACTTGGTCGAGAAGGCCTGCGTGTTTTCCTTATCAGCTATCTAGACGTTCCTGCTCTAGGTAAATCCTTGAGTTGAAGTGCTCAACAGATGTCACTTCCTACGCCAGTTAGGGCTACATCATTGTCTGACGAGCTAGAGTGCTCGATAGACATCACTTTACTCTCGATGTCTAGTGAGGAGTGCCTGCTTGGGCTAGATCCTTGACCCCGTCTAGTGAGCTAGAATACTCGGCAGACATAACTCGTTACCTTGATGTCTAGCCAGGCGTGCCTTATCTAGCTAGACCCTTAATCTAGTGTGTGAGCTGGAGTACTCGACATACATATATCTTTCCTTGATTTCTAGCCAGGCATTCCTACTCTGGCTAGACCTTCGATCCCGTCTGTGAGATGGGATGCTCGACAGACATTACTTTTTCCTTGATATCTAGCTAGACAATTCTTCTTTGGATAGACCCTTGATCCCGTTTAACGAGCTAGGATGCTCGCAGACATCACCTTTTCCTTTATGTCTAGCTAGACATTCCTAATCTGGCTAGACTCTTGATCCCGTCTGACGAGCTGGGATGCTTGATAGACATCAATTTTTCCTTGATGTCTATTCAGAAATTTTGCTCTGGCTAGGCCCTTTGATCCAGTTTATGAGTTGGGATGTTCAGTATACATCACTTTTTCCTTGATGTCTAGCCATGCATTTCTACTCTAGTTAGACCCTTGATCACGTCTAATGAGCTGGGATGCTCGACAGACATCACTTTTTCATTTATGTCTAACGAGACATTCCTGCTCTGGCTAGACCATTGATCTCATCTGCGAGTTGGGATGCTCGACAAACATCACCTTTTCCTTGATGTCTAGTCAGATATTCTTGCTCTAGCTAAACCCTTGATCCTGTCAGCGAGCTGGGATGCTCAATAGACATCACTTTTTACCTTGATGTCTAGCTAGGCATGCCTGCTCTAGCTAGACCCCTGATCCCGTCTACGAGCTGGGATGCTCGAAGAACATCACTTTTTAATCCTAACTGATGGGCTAGAGCACACGCCAGTCATCACTTTTTAATCTTCTATGGCACGTTGTGGAATAGTCAATTCTCTCATTTTATTTGAGAAATGACACTGAGTACACGATCTCTGCTTGCCCGTTACACTTTGGCGTTGGTCGTTAAAAAATAGGACCGCTTCCTCTGCTCTTGATTGCGGGAGAAGGCCGAGGTGGAGAATTGAAGACACCCGGGCTTTCAATTTCTCGAGTTGTTGCCCTTCATTTCTTATTGGGGCCTTGTGTGTGCTTCTTTCTAAGCTTCATCTTTGCCTTGCTGGGGAGATCCCTTGAGCCCTATATTCTACTTATGGACATATGTCAATTTGTCCTAAACTACCTTTCCTGGATGCTCTGGTGGGAGGATGATTGACCATTACGAGCCTTCAGGTTCCTTCTAGGTGTTATTCCTCTGGCACTGCACTGGTTACCAGCTACTTCACTCATGTGAATATGTTCATTTCATGCGGGAGCTTGGGAGGGACATGCTCGCATGCCTCACTAGTAAAATCTGATCTTGTTGAAAATTGGTGTAAGGGGTCTTGTGGTCGTCCTCATCCTTTCATTAGGGCTTTAAGTTCTGACTTGGCTTGCAAGCCAGCGTATTGATACAGGGTGTGAGAGGAAATGCCTATTACGGAGAATTGACGCGAGGCTCTATATTTCAACTGGGAATGACCCCAGGCCTGTTTATCCGTGCCACGTGGCTTTCATTTGTGTGGGAGCCTTGTAAAGTTTTCAGTGGCCAAAAGGACACTAAGGAGTTGGACGGAGGGTGGCCTATCATTATTTTCCTCTAACGGGGGGTGGCCTATCATTATTTTCCTCTACCTTCTGCAGTTGCTCACATATTTCCTCCGGAAGGTCCTTTAGGGGTCTCTACCTTCGTTCATTCTTCAGCGAGCTTACTCTCCTCCTTCATCTTCCAAGATTGACCCTAACCTGAACCTGGCAAATGGGGAGCTTGGTCATCCGAAGCCTGGTTTCATTTTGGTCCCGATTTCCTCGAGGGGTGGCGACTCTACCAGCGGGCCTTTGAGTCATGGGGGAGGACCAATTCGGAGCAAGAGACCATTATGACTTGAGCGGTGACTGGTACACCTTCCTCATTTTCCTGGTTACCTTAGATGTTACAACCACCGTATCTTTCTTCCTTAGTTGTGTAATCATCGTGACGACAAAAAATCTCCTCTCGCTAGGGAGGCAGAGTGAATCCTTCCTCTCCTCCTAGACTTCGTCGGCATAGGATGCCAAAACCATCACCCTTTTATTGGAGAGAGAGGGCTTCAATGCTTTGAATAGGAATGATTTTTATCATCGTTTCCCATTGATGGTGCCAACTGTTGATGCCAAAAATTTTAATAGTACCGATGCTTGCCCCCATTTTTCTAAGTACGATCATCCTCCTAGCTAGGGATCTGGAAAGATATAAATAAAGAACCCGAAGACGAGAAGAACCGGGGGTGGTTGTCTCGTCTAAGGGCCTCGATGCCTAAGTCAATACCCTAGCGTTATTTTGACATAGTTTCCTTAGGTAGAAAATGGCATACCTTTCTCATTAGCCGGTGGGGGTATTTGTACTTGGAACCCCGTATAGGAAGTGTGACGCCCCGATCCCCGAGGGTTAAACATACGTGTAATTTCACAATTTTGAAATCTCCAATTCGAAAAAAACCCTAATTTTGAGAAAAATCTCAAATTGAAATTTTTTAATTTACCCATGATGGGAAAAACCCTGACCTTAAATAGAAGAAGCATTAAACTTATCTATGATCGGAATCTTAATCATAAAATAGCGGAAGCGATAAAGTGTCTTAAATGCATAATTAATAAAACTCCAAAAAACTGAATTAAATTTTAAAATAAAGTCAAAACTTGAAATCCATAATTCATGAAACTTTTACTCATCATAATTCATAGAAAATCATAACGTAAAATAAACTACTTGAATAACCAAGTTTAACATAAAAATGTTTTCCAAATTTTTAAATCAAATCATAAACTGAACAAATAAATTTCTCTGATCTAACAGGTTATGGAAGTCTCCCACTCATACTACTCACCATCACCACCTGCATCATAAATAACTGTGGGGGAATGAGTATTTTAAAATACTCAGCAAGCAAACTCACATAATAACATGCATCCACATGTCATAAATGAAATCATGACATAACATTCCTGAACTTGACATATATCATAAATGAAATAAAGTAACGTACTTGATCATGACATGGCTTAACAAAGCACGAAGATAACATGTTTCTCAAACAGAATCATTTAACAATCTTAATCATATCTTGGCTTAGCATATCCTCAAGTTAACTACCTAATTAGGACTGATCACACGTTAACTGAAACACATCATGACGAATTGGGCGACGAAACAGATGGCACACATCAGACGATGAAACAGATGACACTCATTGGGCGACAGAATATATAGCACTCATAGGTGACGAAAAACGTGTACAGATGGCACCTCATGAGTGACGAAAAATATTTATAGATGACACCCAATGAATGACCAAAACATGAACAGATGACACCCTATGTGTGACGAAAGCATGAACAGATGACACCCCATTCGTTTAACAGAACATATTGTGAACAGTCCTGATTTCTTGTTAACTAAAGGTCATGCTTAAGTTCATATTTTGCTTAGTTACCACTTGAATGAATTAACCTCATAAGTTTCATCATCCAACGTATGACAATAATTAATCATGTAATGCATACTGATACATATAACACAATGAAACATGATAACATACTAGTGTAAAATCAGTCATACTCAGATATTTATCTCATGATAATCACATTAAATACTAAATAGTAATCAATTACCAAAGTGTTAACTAAATATAATAATTATTGAAAAATGTTTAAACAGATAGAAAATGCATGATACGATTATAATATCATAATCACATCGTTATATAAGTCAATTTACACAAACATATATATGAACGTAACATGCTGATAGACAATTAAAGCTGATGAGAATAACACTACACATATTACATTTATCACACGCGAGTCACATTAAAATGTAAATTCACTTACACAAACATATATATTTTTATCACATATGGGTCACATTACGATATAAATTCACTTACACAAAGCATATACATTTATAGCAACGTGAGTCAGACCATTATATAAGCTCACTTACACAAAGCATATACATTTATAACGACGGGAGTCACACCGTTATATATGCCCACTTACACAAAGCATATACATTTATAACAACAGGATCATACCATTATATAAGCCCACTTACACAAAGCATATACATTTATAACAACGGGAGTCACACCATTATATAAGCCCACTTACCTGAAACGGAAGAATGAATTAAACAATTATTGACCTGAAATCCCAAAAAAAATATAATCACTAAATTGTGTTGAAATAAAACAATATAAACACATTTTTAATATCATAAAATAGAAAATATAGATTTAATTAAAACAGTGAAAAATGGTCAGAACGAGGTCGAAAAATAATATATCGGGTCCAGAGTCAAAAGATAAAGCTTCGGATCAAATGGTTCAGACCGGGCTGGTTTGGACCAGTCCGGCTAGATTTTATCTGATGGACCGGTTCGGGCCGGTCCGAGTAAACTGAACAGGTTCGGTTCGTGATGAATCGGTTCAGGACCAAGCAACTGGGTGCTAGACCCAGTTGCAGAATAGAAAGCACGAGGAAACATGGGGAAAGAGAGAGAAAAAATAAATAGGGGAAGAAAAACAGTGAGGGAAACTGAGAGGGGAAGAGAGAGAGAGATGTTGAGAGAAGTAGAGAGAGATAGAGATAGAGAGAGAAACATAGGGCGAGAGAAAGGGAAATAAAGGGAAGGGGAAATGGGGCCTCGGTGATAAACCACCACTGATGGCAGAAGCAAAGGGAGAGATAGAGAGAGAAAAAAAAAGATGCAGAGAGAGACATAGAGAGAGAAAATGAGACAGAGAACAAGAAGGCGAAAGAAACAGAGAGGAGAAGAAAAACAGGGAGGGAATCTGAGAGGGGAAGAGAGAGAGGGATAAGGAGAGAAGCAGAGAGACAGAGATAGAGATGGAAAATGAAATAGAGGGGGAAGAAACAGAGATGAATATGAAAGAGAGAGAGACCGAAAGAACAGAGACAAAAACATAGAGGGAGGGAGATGAAGCAAGGACGGGAGAGAGAGAGAGAGACAAAAACAGAGAGGAGATTAAAGAAAGAAAGAGAAGAAGATTACCCAAATTTAATTAGAGAGAGACCAACGAAGGAGAAGAGTTGCTGGCCTGCAGGTGGCTGCGCGGGGGAGGAGAGAGCTGGGAGAGAAGAAGTTGTTTTGGAATATACATAATAGGTTAAATGTTGGTTTAAGGTGTATATGCATGTAGTGTGAGTGATTTTCATTTGAGAGTTGAGATTGCCTAATCAAGGATAAAATTGGGTTAGGGTAATATTAGGGTATACATAAACATATAGTGTGAGTGAGCTAATATTTTATAATATAAAATAAAACTCTATTAAAATTAAAAAATTGAATTTTAAACTAAACCACGTATAAGTAAAATTATTTTACCAAAATTACAAATAATCACTTTTTAAAATCAAATTTTAAAATCACTTTATCTTTTAAATCAATTTTATAAAAATACCCATTTACGAAGCGTCGGGATATTACAGAAAGTGTGTCGAAGAAGTCTTAAGAGCATGCTGAGAAAGCGTCTCGGGACACGATGCTCATCCTGGCTGTTCTTGATTGAAAGAGATGTTTAAATAAAAGGGGTAAAATAGTAACTAATTAAATAAAGAAAACAATTTAAATTAATAAAATTTGTTATATTAATTATTATTTATAGAAACTTGCTATATATGATGATTTTTAAAAGTTGTAGGCAACATTGTATCTAAAATTAGAAATGTGTCCAAATAGTATAATTTCTATTATTTCTATAATGGAGCTTCTAGAACATACATTTCCATTTCTTCAGATACAACATGGTTCCGTGCAGCCTCGGTAAATCTTAACACTCATTTTCTAAATACATTCATAGTCAAGTTTAAAATTTTAATAATTTCTCTATTAACCATAAATGTTCTTAATTTGCCCTAATTTTACTCTTTTTCCTATCTTTCATTATCTACGCCCACATCTTTTATCTTTGTTCCCATCAAAAGGTATTTTTCAAACTCTAATAATTTAATATTTTCTATTGTAATTGTTTTCTATTGGTTAAATTATTCATCTTCGATTTTCTAAAACTTGGAACTCAAAAAAAATGAAAATTTTATAATGGCTGGTTTAGACATTCATCACAGCATCTCGTTCCTACCATGAACCACCTTATTTAATGGGTTTTTAATATATTTGTAATGTTTTTCAGTGGGTTTAATCGATTGAGATATATCGCAAAGGAAATTAAAGAATTGGAAACTTCAGTTTCCAGTTAATTGGGATATGGTGTTTTAATCTACAGTTTCTTGTATAGGTGGAGAAATTTCAGTTTTTTGAGTCAACCATTAGGTGTTCCTACCTTTATACCGAGAATTTTCACATGCTTTTCCATCAAGACAAACCTCAAAGTTGTTCACGCGCCACTAATGGATTGATCCATAATTGCAATAATGCTTATTTTGACGAAAAACGATCAAACGTGTGATGTAATATAGTAGGATCGTATTTTTTTGTTCTGTAAGTACAGGGGTTTTCATTGGAAAAAAAGGTGAAGTGTATGGAAAAATTTAGGTGTATTTTATTGTCATTTTATATAAGGATGTACATGAGGCTTGACGACCTCTACGTTGACCCTCTGTGAAGCGTAACTCTTATAGCGTATCGGGAGTGTTTCCACCAAACATGTATCATGAAGTATCAACGCTGAGACATATCATGGAGTACCACCGTTGAGATGTACCGTAGAGTGTCATCGCTGAGGTGCACCCTTGGGGCACCGCCACTGAAGTGCACCCCTTGGGGTGCCACCACTGAGACGCACTCTAATAAAGTACCCGTGTGGGTCGCCCCCATGGCGTGTCACCTCCAAATGTTGCATCATTGATGTCATCCCTATGATAGCGATGCCACCCCGATGGTAGCATCATTGATGTCACCATCATGGGTGTACCATGGAGGTGCCTGGATCACCATTCGTAATGTAACTAGAAGATAACAATGATATACTTCAGACAAGACATATCACTCTGCTATCACAACGTGCCGTCATATCACAAACCAGCAAGTCAAATGACAAAGATTTGGGAAAACGTGTGGTTGCCTGGGAATGCTTGTGAGGATGTGGACTGGTAAGATTATGTGTGAGGCTACGCCGTATTGGAGAGGACATACCTCTTCAAGTATGACCACTCTGAACAATGTGCTACCCACACACCTTGGGGAGAGTGAGAGATCCCTTTAAGAGGAGGCTTTGGGTGAATACCGCCATTGAGCCTCATCGACTAGGCGTATTCCCCATAGATCATGGTCACTCCACAAGACCCACGTGGTGTCATCCGATTGGCACATGTAAGATCCTCATCTAATCCACCTAAGCTTGATTAATTAGCTAAGACATCCCCCCTCCTTTTTGTCACCTATAAAAGGAGGGCTTCTCCTTCATTTTGGAGGAGGCGAAAACCTTAGAGAGAGAAGCTCTCACTTCTAGAGAGAGTATTCTGTCACAACTCTTGAGTGTTTAGATCGCTCCCTCTTCACCTCCTGGCATCCTCTCTGGAGTTCTTAAGCGTTGTTCCAGTCACTTGCTAAGGATTAGACAACTCTCGCACTCACCCACGTCACACCTTGCATCTACATTTGGTGGATTAGACCACTCTCTCACTCATCGACGTCACACCTTACATCTACATTTGAGGACTCCACTGGGTACTGGTTTGTCACTCTTGCAAAGGACCACCATGACTGGACGTGCAAAGGGAAGAGCAACTTTGTCGTGCACGGAGGGAGATGAACCCATACTCAACGACAAACACAGACAAGAGGTGGAGAACACCTTTCGTGAGTTTCCACCAAGTGCACCTACACAAGCTTAGGAGCAAGCCAAAGCCATTCAAGAACTTCAAGCTTAAACGCTGAGATGGGGAGATTCATCGATACATTGGATGCGTACATCAGTGCCACCGCACCACAACACCCACCGCCAACCTCCACCATGGGCGTGCAACAGGCCTCCATCATGGGTGTGCAACCGACCTCCACCATGGGCGAGCAACCAGCCTCCATCACGGGAGCGTAACCAACCTCCATTATAGGCACTCCATTGACCTCTCTCATGGACGTCCAACCATCCTCCGCTGTAGGTGTTTAATCACAAGCATTCACCCAGAACCATGTTCAACCGAACGTTCAAGCCAACACTCAAACTCTTACACAAGTCAATGTTACACCAATACCTTTAGACAACTCCGCTACCGTGACTACTACAATAGCCCAGACCAACATCACCCTAAGCGCAAACATCCTTGTTGGAAGTTTTCATTTCATTACCCACGAAGCCCTCCAAAAGGTACTCCAAGAGCATCACTAAATGATTTAGTTGTTGACTTTTGGCCACCATATTCGGTTGACATAGCCTTGAGACCATACCCGGCAGATTATGTTCCCCCCAAGTTCTGAAAGTATAGTGGTCAAAATGGGTGTGCCAAAGAACATGTAATACATTTCATTGATGATATGAGACCATATGCTTATTATAAGCTCATGCATTTGAGGCAATTCTCCAAGTTCTTGATGGAGCGCACTTACACTTGGTATGCGAGCTTGGCACCCGAGTCGAACTTGACATGGGCGTAAATGGTATCAACCTTCTTGGTGAAGTTCTTTGTCATAGAGGAGAAGACTAGCATACTAGATCTAGAGAGGAAAAGGATCAGTGATGACCTTGTGTCATATGTTCAGCGGTTCAAGGAGAAGGCCATAGATTGCCAAGAGGATTGCAAGGAGGAAACCCTTGTGAAGATGTGCATCAGAGGGATAATGGGTGATTACAAGGTCTACCTTGAGAACTTGGGGATTGTCACCTTCGCCTGATTGATAGAAGCCTCCAAGAGGACAAGTGCTTCAGTACATATGTCATTTCAACCTGAGAGGAATGACCGTCTTGACCGCCCTTGGAGACCCACCACCTCACGCTACCATCCTCAAGTAGTGGTTGCACAACCATAGGGGCACGCTCGTAAGGTGGAAGCACTAGTGGATGTATGGATAAAGGACAAAGAGATCACCTTGTCTTGGGTCACCGTGCTACCTACAAGGGAGGAAACGAGTTCCCTAAACTTTTGTAGATATCACTGCACTACATCACATCCACCCAAGAGTGTAAATTTTTTAGAAGATTATTTGATGAGAAGTTGAAGAAGGGTGAGATCACTACAGAAGGTGTCAGATCCGCGGATCCACCCCCTTTTCCCCAACATGCCATTGTCAACATGATTACCGTTGGCGCAATAGGATCTACCTCATATGTTACCATAATGGAGGAAGCAGGTGAGGAAGAAACCATAGGGGGAGACACCGCTTTCATAGATAAACTCTTGAACACAAGGACTTGTAAAAATGTTTTTATACGCTTGGCTTGGATGATATTACACGGTGTCAAGTCTTTAAAGCGCTAATAGATGCCGCTCAATAAAATTATGCTCGTATGAATTATTGCTTTGCACAACTACCTTTGAGCAAGATGAGGTGGAAACGAGGAGAGTGCCATCACATTCACCAATGTCGACCGACATCGTAAGAGGACGGGACACAATCGCCCATTTATGTGGAGGCAACGGTCAATGGCATGCAAGTAAGGTGCACCCAATTGGACAGTGGATCGAGAATGAATGTCATGTCAAGGAAGTTGGCATCCCAAATAGGAGAATAGTAGACAATCAATTATTGTGACGGGTTTCTCATCAGCGAGTGTGAGGACGATGGGTTCTGTCAATGTGGAGTTCCAAATTGGACCAATAAGAACAAACAACTATTTCCATGTGATCGAGTACAATATAGTCTACCACAAATTATTGGGGAGGCCATGGATTCACGACCACGAATGTGTCCCATGAACCTTGCATCAGTGCCTGAAATCACGATGGCGTGGTAAGAACATCATGGTGACAGCTACCAAAGCGTCATTCGATGATACTGAGGCTCACTCGATAGAGGTGATTGGTGAACCTGTGATGGCTAGTGCCGTCGCGCCTAGAAGGATGATTGCCACCCCTTTGCCAAAGTGGGAGGTTGGAAAAGGAAATGAAGTACTTACATCGGGGGTGGACTTGGTAACCCACGTGACTTTTCCAAATAGAAAGAGGGCGTACCGCTTATGATGGTACGCGGGGTCAGGCGTATAGCCTGATCCCCCTGATGTTGAAGCAGATGAGGATATAATGACGGAGGAGGCATTCGCTAAAGCACGAGGACTTATGCAAGGGATCCATGTGATGAATTGTGAACCACCAGAGGTGCCTCTACCAACTAACCCATCACCAATGCAGGAGGAGCTAGAGGAAGTCCATATTGGGGAGGGGAGCACAAATAGGCGGGTATTCCTAGCAAAGGACTTATAGAGTAAACAATGACATGACTTGATAAAGCTTTTTAATGAGTTTGAGGATTTCTTTGCGTGGTCGTACTCTGAGATGCTGGGGTTGGATTCTACCATAGTGGTGCATAAACTAGGGGTCTCTGAACAATGCACAACTGTCAAGCAACACCTTTGCCATTTTCACCCTAAGGTGCAGCTCCAAATCAAGTATGAAATTTCAAAGCTCATAGAGGCGGGATTTATCAATCCTATCAAGCACCCCACATGGTTAGCGAACATTGTTCCGGTAAAGAAGAAAAATGGTCATACTTCAGGATCAACGACTATCCACTAAACCCTAGTCATACTCAACCATTTGTCCAGAAAGCTCCAACTTGAATTTGTGTGCACCATAAACTTCGTAGATCAAGTTATCACTCCCAGAACTGTCACCATCTGACCTCTCCCTACTCACGTTCTAAAGAGGGGTCACAACATGATCATCATCATCCAATGGAGGATCCTCATCAACAGACGCTTCGGCGGGGTGGAGATGCCACTACCCTAGTCTCGAGCTCCCCTCTCACGACCACATCACCTGAGAGCTTGCATTGGTTGTTGCCATAGTAGTAGTAACTGTGTTGGAGGCTGTAAGAGTCACATCCAATGAGCGTGCTGCCACACCGTCACCTCCATCCTCTAACCTGCGGGGAACAACCCTTGCGCTGTAATCAGCCCACGCTCATTTACATAAGTAGACCCCTACATGGCGAAATGCAACACGTTGTCAATATGAAGTATTTCTCCACAAGAACCAAGCAAATGCATGTTGGCAAGGCATTTACAAATAAGCTAGACTACACCATCAAAACATACAATAAAAGTGTTCCCTCTACCCTCGCGTGGGAATCTTCCACGATAGGTGACTCCTCTACTCCTTCTAGTTGCATAATATCAAGGGGGGAAGTCGCAGAATCAGCTATGTCATTTTCTACTATGACGAGAAGAAGCCTAGTTACTTAGTTCATTCTCGAAAGGGGATAACTGCATTGGCATCAGTGCTATGAAGTCTAGCATATGGAAACATCAATTCCAACTTGGACCAAGGGAAAATTTGTAAGCATGGCACAAATGAACCAATAAAAAATCTACACACACCTCAAGATATGCCTCCATGCTCTTTGAAGTAGCTAGCACGTGCATGTCAGTCCTTTCTACCACGAGATGATCCTCCCCGGTTGGGCCACAACCATGCTCTTGTCAAAAGGAACAAGGAAACTAATAATGTTATGAGAGATGGTTAGCAAAAAAAGAAAAAGAGAGAAGAATTAGAGGAAGATATGTATATACAAACGTCCTCGCCTTCTTGGCTTGGACTAGCTTAGTTGAATATTTGCCCTCCACTACTGGCGCTGCCCTTTTCCTGTACCGCACTAATTGTGCTCATCCTTGTAACTAACTTGTACTGAACTCCCTAGGGGACGTTGAAACAAATACAAGTATCAATCATCTAGTTCATTATAAAGGTGCACATTGAATGGTAAATAAGAAAGTATAAGTCTTCATAAAAAAAGGGACATACCGTCGAAAGTGACGACGAAGCACCATGAAGAGGGTCTCTGCTAGAGGCATTGGTGAGCCCACCCATGGAAACCGCTCGGATGTAGGCTTAGAATTTAGAGAAACACCAGCTATAGGATTGGTCTTCATGCTAATAGTTATGTCTGTTTGACTCTTACCAGTAGAGACGACCTCGGTTGTAATAGGAATCTAGATGTGCCTCCCTTCTGCATCGCACTCGAGTCTCCCACTGGCTTAATGTCTGAACTGACTCCTTGATCTGTCTCAGAATGCACCACCCAGGACTTAAGCTTGGGAATAAGGCCTAACCTAATGTCACCTCTATAAACCATCATAACATTTAACACCTTTGGAGGAGATACTAAGCTTCTGGTCCATCTCAACCTCTGACTCGGCCAAAATACTTTGAGCTTTATTGTTCGACGAGGCATGCAAGTAGGACGGGGGATGAGTAGCTTGCAAGGAGCAGCATCCTCATAATCCCTATCGTAGCGTCAACGCTTATTTGCCTCGCACCCACTCCAAGTTAAGATTGGCGATAGCCTAGTCATAATTGAACTGACGGGCAACCTAGTTACACTAATAGTGCATTGACGTGAAATGGTTCACATGTTGCCTAAGAGTGAAAGGCATCATTATCGCCACTAGAAGCCTGTCAAGACTGGACCAACCAAGCACGACCTCCCTACTAAGCATAATATACTTGTCCACAGTTCCCCAAAACACAGTGCGGGTGTAACCAGTTCAACCGTCAAGATAAAGACGAGGTCAGAATAATCTATACACGTCAATGTCTCATGAAAATTTGATACGAGCGGGAGTCTTGATCCCACACCTGGACCATGCACGGGGTGGTTCAGAAGGGTGCTCCCACTTATTATAATCAACCTTCTGAGGAGCGTAGTGGAAAAATCACTCCCATATGAACTTTTGCAAGAATGAGCAGTCCATGTAGGTCGTGACCTCATACCTTCCCATGGACCTCTTTAGATCATTGTGGAAGCGATCGAGCAAGTAGTAAAGATTGCCCAAGAACAGGGGCTTGAGCACAATCCTCTGCCCCATCGCTAACATGGCTGCCATCGGGAGTACACACTTACTCACCATCTCCATCGGTGTACCTACAACAACATTTAAGAAGAAAAATGTTAGAATACCCAGACAAAGAACAACAACGAATGAAAAAGTCAATAGTTGCAAAAAATTATCATAAAACCCTTACCTGGGAAAATATACCTCGACAGCCACATGGATAGGAATGCAGCCAGCTTCACCTCCCTATTCTTATACATGATGCCATTAGTAGGCAAACGTTTTGCAGATTTCTTCAGATTTGAATCATAGTCCTTGATGAAATGACTTATCCAACCAGAAATGTTGTCAATCTTCTCGTGTTTACCTCCAGAAGAAGGCTTGTAAGAATTCTTCAAACCATATTCAAGAAGATCAATCACCCTGTTCATTTCAAGCCACATAGTGTCCACGAGGGCACGGTAATCACCAAACATAGGAAGATTCAACAGTCCATGTACATCCTTTAGTGTAGGGGAAAACTCCTCCTAAGCAGCAATGAAAGTGTGTGAGTAGCTGCACCAACGATGCAGAAGTGTATGAACTAAAGCGATGTCACGCTGGATCGACAGTTTGGACACAACCTCCAATGCTTCCAAAACTTCGACTCTCTTTAGCAAGGAGACATACTCAGAGTCAGAAAGTATGTAGGCACACCAATCCTCCTAGCCAACCCTTGGCTTACAATGACTCCCCGAGTCAATAGGGGGAATAAAAAAAGCACCACGAGCATTTGCAAGGAATGACACTTGCTCAAGCCTAAGGAACTCAACCTGGTCACTCTCATCCTCCATCAAGGCACCTGAATTAACCTCTCCTTCAACAGACTTCAACATGCCATTAATCATGTGTTCAGCAATAGGTTTCATCGTAGACCGTGGTTTGGGCAGAACTGAGGGAGCTAGCTCACCTTTGCCCGCAGTAAGCTCAACCTTTCAAGAAACCATGGATATGAATAAAAAATCTAAAAAATAGAAGAGTATGTGTTACAAGAAAGAGACATAGCTACACGTAAAATCACCAAGTCCATACAAATTTTGAAATTTTTTCTAAAGGGGGAAGCATATTACAAACACCTTATAACGGATGCACGTTCAATGGAGGCATGTCCAATGGAGGAAAAATCTTTCAAAATTTTCCTAAGGGGGGAGGCATATTACAAACACCCTATGACAGAGATATGTTCAATGGAGGCATGCCCAATGGAGGAAAAATCTTTCAAAATTTTTCTAAGGGGGAAGCATACTACAAACACCCTATGAAGGAGACACGTTCAATGGAGGCAAATTCTTTCAAAATTTTCTTAAGGAGGGAAGCATACTACAAATAACCTATGAAGGAGGCACGTTCAATAGAGGCATGTCCAATGGAGACAAAATCTTTCAAAATTTTCCTGAAGGGGGAAGCGGACTACAACACCCTATGATATAGGCACGTTTAATAGAGGCAAAGTCTTTCAAAATTTTCCTCAGGGGGTAGCATACTACAAACACCCTATGAATGACGGAGGCACGTTCAATGGAGGCATGTCCAACTAAGGCAAATTTTTTTCAAAATTTTCCTAAGGGGGAAGCATACTACAAACACCCTATGACATGTGCATGTTCAATGGAGGCATATCCAACAAGGGCATGCCATAGGAGAGGCATGTTCATCATGAGACATCCTACTTAAAAAATTCTATGTATAACAATGAGTATTTCACTCACGTGAAGAGAGGAATCCAAAGTAAAGAGCCTAACTCCTATTGGTGCACCCGATGACTCCTTGATAGTCTGTGAAAGCATGATCTGAAAATAAAATAAAGACTTGGTTATCCCAAGTAAAGAAAATATTAAGTCTATGTCACCACTATGCTTCCCCATCGAGCAAGCCACCACTGGACTCCCACGCCAAGAAAAGCCGCCATTGTACTCCCACTCCTTCAATGCTGCCAATAGACCCCTCCCGACAAGTGAACTCTCGCGCTCAACACATCCCCACCTCCTCAAACCGCCACTTACCCTCCCAAAGCCAAATCGTGACTTGACTTTCCTTTGTGCGTTCCCCAACCCAAGAAAGCTCTCAGCCACCACTGATCCTCAGTGGCATCATGAAGTTGCCAAGCAGATAGAACACACTCCCTCACGCACCCCAGTTGCAAACCTGACCACCCCCGAGTTCACCCCGCCACTAAACCACCCCTCTCCTCGAGTTTGACCTGCCGCTGAGCCCCTCTCCCTCTCCTTGAGTTCGACCCGCCGCTAGACCCCGTGCTGCAACCCACCGTTAAACCCCATCTCCCCTCACATGAGTACCCGAGCTATAACCCACCATTAGGCCCCCAATCACGTAGTCCAACCGCCGCTGGACTAGCTTCACTACACCCATGAGGTCCAGCTGCCTCGCAACCCTCCCCGGCCACCACTACACCCAACGAGAGCCCCACCCCGCCGCTGGATTCCCATGCCCGCAAGACACCATTCAATTCCCCACTTCGGCGGCTGCCTTTATAATAAAATGGGGAAACAAAAAAATACAACAACAATTAAATCAAAGAGAAGGATTACAGGTTTACCTCAAAACCTAGCCAAGAAGAGATAAAGCTCCTTGTTGATTTCTATTTTTCAAAATGGGAGAAAAGGGATAAAAGAGATGATTAAAAAGTGAGAAGGTTTCTATTGAAACCCTTTACATAAGGGGAAAGGGAGATGAGACTCCTCACATTCCAAAAATTTGAAATTGTTTCAAATTTGACACCCATAAAATTTATTTTTTAAAATTTGACCCCATGAAACCCGTCTAGGTACGTCGAACCTAAGGACAAAGAGATGCCTACATCACATAAAGAAGGCACTTAAGCATGACAGATTGATGCATCACATACACAGCATGAAATGAAAACAATCAAAGGACCGAGAACTTGATGATATAATCGATTGCTACATTGAAGAAATTATGTACAAGCTTGATTACTCTGCATCGTGTTTTCACAGGGCACTAAATGTACATGAGGGTTGACGACCTCAACGTTGACCCCCTACGAAGCGTAATTCTTATGCCGTATCAAGAATGTCTCCACTAAGGACGTACCATGGAGTATCACCGCTGAGACATACCAGGGAGTACCACCACTTAGATGCACTATGGAGTGTCACCGCGGAGGTGTACCCATTGGGATGCCTCCACTAAAGTGCACCCCATGGGGTGCCGCCACTGAGGCACACTCCATGGGGTTTCACCGCTGAGGTGCACCCCTTGGAGTGCCGCCACTGAAGTTTGTCCCATGGGGTGTCACCACTAAGTCGTACCCCATGGGGTGGTGCCACTAAGGTACCTATGGGGGTCATCCCCATGGAAGCATCATGGGGTGTCATCCCCCATTGTAGCATTATTGATGTCACCCCATGGTAACACCATTGATGTCACCCCCATGATAGAACCATTAATGTCACCCCATGGGTGTACCATGGAGGTGCATGGATCACCTTTCATAATGCAACTCAAAGACAACAATGACATACTTTAAACAAGACGTATCACTCAGTTATCAAAACGAGTCATCATATCACAAACCACCAAGTCAAGTGACAAAGACTTGAGTGGACGTATGGTTTTCAGAGAATGCTTTGGAGGTTGTGGACTGGTAGGATTATGGGCGAGGCTACGTCGTATTGGAGAGGACATATCTCTTCCAATATGACCACTCTAAACATTGAGGGTATGCTACCCTTTCACCTTGGGGTGGGGTTTGGTCCTGGGCGATCCATTTGAGAGGATGTTTTGGGTGAATACCTCCATTGAGCCACATCAGCTAGGCGTATTCCCCCTAGATCATGGTCACTACCCAAGACCCACATGGAGCCATCTGATCGGCACATGTGAAATCCTCCTCTTATCCACCTACGTATGATTAATCATCTAAGGTGACACGTTTAGATTGGCGAGCTTGTAACTAATCAAGGTATTAGTTGCAATAGTTCCCCTCTTTTTTGTCACCTATAAAAGGGGGGCTTCTCCTTCATTTTGGAGGAGGAAAAAACCTTAGAGAGAGAAGCTCTCATTTCTAGATAGAGAAAGCATTTTGTCACCACATTTGAGTGTTTAGAGTGCTCTCACTTTACTTCCTAATGTCCTCTCTAGCATTCTCAGGCATTATTTCGATCACTTGTTAAGGATTAGACCACTCTCGCACTAACCCATGTCACACCTTGCATCTACATTTGGCGGATTAGCCCACTCTCGCACTCACCCACTTCACACCTTGCATCTACAAAGGGTAAATTAGTGATTAAAACTATATAAATGGAAGGTGGATGGAGAATTTTTTGGAATGTGGATAAAATTTTCATCCTAATAGATAGTAGGGGGTGTAAGAAAAAATGGTCCAGTCGATTGAACCGAACCGTACCAGATTGATTTGGTCGGTTTGACTATATTCGGCACTTCAACTCAGTTTTCATGTAATAAAAATATACTCTTCAGTTCAGTTTGCTATTGTATAAAAAATCTACATTGAACGAAAGCGAACCAAAGTCCTCTAACATATGAAACTACATAATTTTAGTATTGGCTATATATACTTCCAACTTCTCTCATAATCTGAACCTTAGCCTTACTTTCAATTTTAGCAAGTCTTTTTTCCCCTTCAATGTCTCTCCATCCTTCCTCATCTGTCTCCCTCTTTCATCCTTGTACGTCCTAGTGCTTCATCCTTTATCCTTCTCCATCTCTCTATAAAGTCAAATGAGTCGTGACTATCTGTCCCTCCCAGAGACGTCGCCCCGTTGCCACTATCTCTGACACGTCTTCTCTATCTCGCAATGGACATCAAGACAATGATGTCGCGTAGTGAATACAACTTTCCTCAATCATGTGTCTTCAACCCTATCTCTTTGTCTAGTGATGAAATTCTAGGAGGAAGATGATGGCATGATCAACCACTCTACCTCCGCCCATCTCTACCATAAACTCTTAGGTAGGTCAAAACATGGCATCAAAATTTCTTCTATTAGGGATTTGGTTGTTGAAGTTGTCAATATTTTTGCCCTATCTTTTTTTTATGTTTTTTATTTTATAAAATTGATTACATATATTAACCATTCCGGTTCAGTTCAAAATGGTTTTGCTCAAATTTACTAGGCCGATTCAGCTTAGTTCTAGTCTCTTTTATGATTCGATTCGATTTATATCATTGAAAAACCACATTTTTGGTTAGGTTCATCAAAATTCTTTAAACCACACCTAACTGAATTGTTTACATTTCTTAGAGACAATAGTATCTCCTTGTCATGAAATCTCCCTGATTAAATGATACTTTTACTCAGTGCTTGCATCCTTGATGGTTCTGAGGTACTTAGGATTGCAAGATTACCCCTGTATTATCATGGTAGACCATAATCAGGATTCTGTCAATTGTTCAATCTCTAACTTTCCTAGAAACTTCCTTAACCAGACAATTTACTTCACAATTTCCAAAGCAACTGCATCTTCATCTTTCATGTATTGAAGTTAACTGACATTTTTCTTGGAATCATGCATTGTAAATCATTTCATAATCTTATCTATGTATAAAAATTGGGATAAACATAGCCTTCTAGATTTACAGTCACAAATGACCTTAATTCCAAGGATATATGCCACTTTTCCCAAGTCTTTCATATCAAACTTGTTAGATAATCATAACTTTACATTTGACATTAATTTTACATCCTTCCGGATGAGGAGAATATCATCTATGTAAAGAACAAAGAAAGTAACTAGGTTTCCTTCCTCTTTAACACACAAGGTTAATCAAGATTTTAATCAAAATGAAAATACTTGATAGCATGATCAAATTTGATGTTCCATGACCTTGATACTTGCTTAAGTCCATAAATGGACCTACGTAACTTGCAAACCATATTCTCCTTGTCGTAGATGGTATAACCCTCAGGTTGAGACATAAATATATTTTCTTCATGTTTGCCATTAAGAAATCTAATCTTGACATCCATTTGCCAAATCTTGAAGTCATGATGAGTTGCAATAGATAATAATAAACTTCCTTATAGACGCTGGCTACTAGTGAAAAAGTTCTCATAATTGATTCCTTTTATGCCTCGATTTAACTTGTAAACCCAGTTGCAACCAATAGGTTTAACCCCTCTAGGTGCCTTTACAAGCTCCCATACTCCATTGGAGTATATAGAATCCATCTTAGATCCCATCGGACAATGATCCACATCCATATCATTCATAGCCTCATTATAGTTCCAAGGGGTCTGAATTATGTTCTTCTTATATAGACTCAGAAGCCGCTCCCAAGTACGTGTATCTCTCTTGTGGGTGATTCCCTCCTCTTATGATGTGGTTATATCGTACTAGGAAAAGGAAATACTTTGTCATCGTTCTCTTTGTTAACCTCGCTCTTTATGACCTCCCCACTTTCTTCTGACTTGTTTTGCATGCTAGTGTCCTTATTAGCTAACTCTTCTAGGTCAATGTTGCTCCTAGATTTAAAATTGATAATATAGTCTTCTTCTAAGGAAAAAAACATATGTACTTGAAAACACTTTCTACGTCTTGGTACTATAATATAAATACCCTTTTTTTCCTTTTGCATACCCTATAAAACACATAATTTTGATCTAGGTTCTAACTTAGTAGCATTCTCCCTTAGTAAGTGTGATGGACATCTGCATGTATGGAGATGTAGTAAACTAGGCTTATGGCCATTCCATAACTCTAGTGGTTTCCTTGATACTGCTTTATATGACACTAGGTTAAGTATGTATACAACTGTTTCTAAGGCATATTCCCTAACAAATAAACCGTGAGTGATGGGACTACAGTGTCTGTTTTTACTATAAGGAATTACTTCATGTGTCATCTAATCTTTTCCTTGAAGAAGATCATGCCACACAAAGACCTTGTGTGGCATGACACATGCCGACCATCTCATCTAGTAGAAGATGTCACTTATTACGGAAGGTTTATCTGGTAAGAGTTATTAGATAAGTGTTATCTACTAATGCAGTGTGAAATTTCTTTTATACATAGCTGATAAGTTAAATTATAGATAATATCATCTAGAATGATCTAATTTAAATGTTGAATTAAAATTTGATATTCTTCAATTGAAGGAGATCATGTTGCACATGAGTTTATTTGAAATTTAAAGGGATCCAATTCTGATCTCCTACTTAAAAGATAAATAGTGATTTATATTGAGGAGGAGGCTAAATATAATTTTTGGACTCTTACTTATTCCCTTTGAGTATATTTGAAAATTAGAAAATAGAGAGAGAATTTTGGTTCTTGATACTTTTTTTGCCATTGGATAGAAAAGTCAAGAAGAGTTCTCATTTTCCTCTATCACTTTCTCATGTATTGAGATCATAGTAGAATTTAAAAAAGTGATGATCTATATCGTTTAATCAAACGCCACCCACACATTTGTCTATCTAGTATCAGAGATTAGGCGTGAAAGACCTGCAAATTCAAAGAATCAGATTGTTCTTGAAGAGTTCAAGGAATCCGATCTTTTGTGAATAGTTTGAAGAATCGATCTTGTCATCGCCTGATGGTATTAATATATTTCCTCTTGTGTATTAAATTTATAAATAAATATATTAAACCGACAAAAATATTTTTCAAGAAAAATTTTATTGCCAAAGATCTGACCGTGTTTCACAAGTGCGACCCTTTTGTGGCATCCTCCTTTCTTGGTTTGTGAAAACAATAATTAGTTTCAGAGCTGATTATTTCATGTTATAATTCAATTCAATGACGTGATTATATGGTAATCACAAATATATTTTATTTACCTTTCGTGAGTGTATAATGGGTAGGCAATATTCACGAGCTGTATATTTTTTGGATGTTAAGATTCATGTGATGAATGGAGGCATAATCTTCTTGGTAAGTATACGGTTCCTTGGATTTCTTATAATTGTAATTTTATGTGAACCTTATAGGAGTATTTGGTATATGGTGATATTAGGTGAGATGCTTGAAAAGTAGAGTGATATTTAACATCCCCTTACTGTTTTAGTTTTTTTTTTGGGAATGTTTTAACATTACCAAAATGTCAAGATAGCCTCCACGAGAGTATCTTGGTACCCCTCTAAATCGAGGGTATATCCAGAGATTCCCTTCGCATTCTGCCTTCTCCCATTCACATTTTGCCTTCTCCTTCTCCATCTCACTCACTAGCACCGACCCATGATAAGCTCTCTCACAAAGACTTCTCTTCTGCTTTCTGCCTTATCCCTCTCCCTCTCACTCACGAGCTCCAGCGATCCATGGTAATATCTCTCTTTCCCTCTCTCTGGTTTTGTTAGTCTGGAATGTAATTATTGACGGATTTTTGGGCATTTTGTGAACTCTGCTTGCAGAGAGTACGTCGTCGTGGCTGTCTCTAGTGAAAGCGTTTGATTTTGTACTCTCCGTTTACGAAGGTTTCTGCAACCTGAAGCAAGTTCTGTTTCTTGATTTTCTTTTAGTAACTCTGAGTTTGGATGAGAAAATTCGAGAAGATGCAAATGACGTTGGAAAATATTTAGTTTTCTTTTTCTTCTTCGGTATTTTCTTATTTTCTCAGTTTTTGAGTTCTCCATTGGAACAGAGCAGAAATGCTTCGGGATTTTTGCCATGGGAAAACACAGGAAAAATAAAGGCGAAGATCATGAAAAAAAAAGCAGAAAAGCTTCCGTTGATTTCACTCGTTTAGACCCATTTGTTTTTTGTGAAGATTTTAAAGACCCATTTGTTGAAAATGAAAAGAAAAAAAAAGCATTGGTTCTCTTTTTCTTCGTTCTCTTTCGTTAGTTCTTTCTCTGTTCTTGCTAGGGAAATTTGTTTCTGGGGTAATTTTCGTCTTTGGTTATGGAGGGGCTTCTGGACATTGGGAATGTTCTCTGTGCGAATCAGGACATTGGGTATATTTCTTTCTTTCTAATTTTTCTTCTCATCTTATTTGTCTCATACCTTTTTCAATTTTTATGGCTAATGAATTTTGACTAACTTATACAACTAATTTGACTTCTCATCTTCTGTTTCCTTTATTCTTTATATGTCTTCTCCTTCTGTTTATTATTTTATTTCTAGATACTTTTTTTTACATTCTTTTATTTTGTAAATAATTTTTCCGCTGATCAGGATCAAACGAAAATATATCGATAATGATTAATTTATTCGAGGGTTATATTAAATCAATTATCAGTTTGATTCAATCTCAAGATAAAAATTACAAAATGTTTCTATTTTGTAAGTAAGAGATGTGCACAAGTTATTTGATGAAAATTTACACGGATCATAATATAATGGTTTAGTCAAAAAATTAATAAGTATATATGAAAAAATTCATGGGTAAAATCTATATTTTTGTTATTACTTATGTTGATCATCTTATTATAAATTATGTAATTATTATTCATAAGCATTTTTAGTCCAATGGTAAAATTGAAATTTGACAATAATGTGTAAAACATCATCTTGTCTATTCTATCAAAACAAATAAAGTAATCTAACACTCTCACCATTAAATCATAATATTCTTAAGTGTTAACAAACAAAGTAATATTAATTTTTCAGATATATACATTCCAACAATCATATTCCAACAATCTTATTTCAGAAATCATTCACTAACAATCTTATATCAAACGGTCCTTAGGATTTACATGTAAACTTTAAATTCATTATTGTAGAGGTGGAGATCAAGAACTCAAAAACTGTATTCGGCATCCATGCTCCACTACAACGGCCACCGCACGTTGAAGGTGTGCAGCAGTGCACAAGCCAAGAGCCCCATGCATTGCAGGCTGACCATATTTGTGCCCAACACCGTGTAGCCTGGGGGCACCAACGCCTAACATAGGTATTGCGCGAGCTGGATGCAATTGTGCCAGTCTAACAAAAATCAGTGGTGGGACTTCAGGCCCATCGGATTCTCAGCCTGTTATGGTCCAATTTCACTCTCTAATAATATCCGGAGCCCAATCTCGGTTGAGCTGAATATAATAATGAAGCTACGAGAATGATGAAATTTTGGATTTGATTATGTTTGTCTTGTGATTTAAATATCCAAGGGACCGGCCAATTCCATTTCAATTCTTATTGCATGTTGTACTTTTAATGTTAAATTATAATCTGTCCACACATATAGCATATCATATAATATAGAAATATGCCATGTTCTCTTCCTCCTCAGGACTTTTTGGGACATCGCCCCTTAGAAATATGAATTCCGTGCCGAGAAGGTAAATTGTCTTTCTTAGAATTCTGCATAGCATATTAGATAAACATGTTATCTATATATGATGCTTGATGCAATACTGATAACTTGTTCTTACGATTTCGAATGAGTAGTATCCCAAGAACTTAGCTTCCCTCTCCCAAAGATTTTATTTTTAATTGGGTAGCTATCCAGACCTGTACACTTGATAACGATTCTACATTATTCTCAATGAGTAAAATATCATCAATGTAAAGAACTAAGAAGACCACCTTCTTGTAATTGATGTACTTGTAGGAACATGGTTCATCAAGACTTTGATCGAATCTATTAAACTTAATAGCCTATTCAATCATAAATAGACCTTTTCATCTTGTGCACATTTATCTCTAGGCCATTAACAATGATCCCCTTTGGTTGCATTATGTAGATATTTTGTGCCAGATGGTCATTCAAAAAACCCGTCTTAACATCAATTTATCATATCTCATAGTCAAAATATGCAACAATGGACAAAACTATCCTAATGAAGTAAAGCATGGCTACAAGTGAGAATATTTCTTTATAGACAAATCCCCCCTCCCTCCTTTTAAGTAAAACCCTTTACAACAAGCATATCTCTGAAAGTCTAAACTTTCATGTCCACTCCTTTCTTTCTCTTGCTTACTCTTAAGTAAATCAGTCATTCCCGCTAGCAAGTAGCAGCGAGCCTTGTCTTTGGCCTGGATCCAACGAGTATATGAATCTTCAACATTTTGAGGTGCATTGGAGGTAGGATTGGAAAGATACTTCTCTATTAGGATGAACTTGCATTTTTCATTCACAAGCATGATGATGTTACCTTTTCATTTGACATAGTTTTTGGCCGTCAGTTTTTCATTAGCAAGAATAAGAAAAGGATTAGACATATTGCTTACATAAATAACAAATTCATTCAATTTGCATGCATAAATATCACATGATTTTAAGCATAGTAAATATGATGCAGGATGCACGTGAAAAATACATAAAAGTATGGTTACTATTAAAGCCAAAGATAATTTAACTTTCACAAATTACACACCGTCACAGAGTAGGTTATGTTATTTGCTAATTGAATTGAGATATTCTCAATCAATAAATGATATCCAAATAATCTCATATTTTTAACATTTATTAATTATCATGATTTTTCAGTCAAGATATGATTAACAATATTAAGTTTATCTTTATGTGTGTAACCCACTATTTGCGATCTCATAGACTTAACTCTAAATTGTCATCATAGGATAAGGTCAATGTAGAAATACTCTAAAAATTCTATCTGTGGAAAGATAACTTTGATATTGAATCAACCCTTCATAGGAAGGACGGAAGTTAAACCTTCTCGTGGCATAATACTTATTCTCACAGTGTCATACTAAAAACGAGACCAATGGGTATGTATTGTCATATAACCCACTCTGACACATTTATTTTACAAATTATTTATTTTATTTATAAAACATCTCATGCTTTATAAAACTTTAATAAAATAAAACACTTCTAAATTACTAAGTTCAAATTAAATTTATTGACTATCAAAAATATTAATTTTTCTTTTCAGTTTCCCATAATTTTAAAACACATTAAATTATAAACATAATGTAAAGGCAAAGTCTCCAAAATTTAACGTTTAATTTTTAATTCACATTTTTACATAGATTTGCAAATCTTAATCGCTAATCTTATTAATATAATCTCATTAAATTATTGTTAGTGCATTATATTATTACCTAAAATACTTAAAAAAAAAAACTAAATACGCCTGAATGCATGTCAAAAATCATTACGTCAAGTTCGCTACATATTTGTAGTTGGCAGTCAAATGTATGACATGTTGTGTACAAGACCCAACATATGTTATTAAGTGGGCGGGATTGATCATTTCAATCAAATCCATGATTAGATGACTTGGTAATGGTCAATCACATTTTCAAGTATCTTAGGAGAACGATAAAATATATGCTAAAATATTCTAGCGGGAATTTGATTCTTGTAGCATACATCGATTTTGACTTTCAGTCGGATAGAGATTCTCAAAAGTCAATGCAAGGATCTGTTGATCATTACAGCGCGTGCAAGGCGGAAGCGTGTGGCACGTGGCCATTTTATAAATTAAACTTTTTAATAAAATAAATTAACAGCATACAAGGTAATAAATCATTTTGTAATCTAAATCAAGCATTCTCGCGAGACTGATCATTTCTTCGTTTCCACGAAATCGTTCCAATGATTAACAGGCTCTGAAATCCACACCAAGATCATCCAAGTCAATCTTTAACGCACTAGGACGTGTGTGAGCATGTAAAATATAACGAAAACACTTTTCTATCTCTAGATGCACTCAACACATGAGATCTAGAGATTTTACTGAGAATGATTTTTGTGAGGCGATTCTCTAAAAGAACGTGTTGATGATTATTTTAGAGATTTTGATTAACTCTTAATCGTAGAAAAATCACTTTTTGAGAAATTACGTTCTTCTCTCAATATTTGATTGACGAGCTGATTGATCTGATCAACTCTTGTCATTAAAATAAAATTTATATCTTATTCTAGGTAATGACATATCAGATATTTATGGATAATTAAAAATAAAAATAATATTAAATTTTAAATTGTCATATCCAGTGGGACCCACTATATAATGTTGCACAACTGCAGTGCCACATGGCACTGTAGTGTGTCGTAAGGCAGCACAGTACCTCACGGTACCACTGTAGTGCCATGTGGCACTACAGTGTTGCACCTCCACTACTGTAGTGCCATGTGGCACAACAGTAGTCCATGCCAATCCCTAATACAAATTAGTGATTGACACGTGGTAATTACTGTAAATTATATATTTATTTTAATCAAATAAATATCTAGATATGAGTTAATTCAAAATTAACGTATCTGATTACCACTATCAGCTAAATTATTTATTATTTCACAAATAACAAATTTAGTTGATCTAAATTATTATCTAATAATAATTTAATTATCAAATTTCATAAATTATATATTTTGTCTCACTTATCGATTATTAAAAAATAATCGATAATTATATATATATATATATATATTATAATTCAATTAATTAATTAATCACACATAATTATCTCATAATTATGTATTTGTCATAGAATAACAATTCATTTGCAAGTTAGTTATTTTCTCATGTCCTGAAATATTCACACGCTAGATTGCGTAGTATAGAGATGACTTGGAGATCATGTACCGATAACCCTAAGCTCCATTAAACCATATTATTAATTAACTCTTTAATTAAATAATTTTATTTATTAATTCCATTATTACTCCACCATAAATATGAAATTGTACTATTAGAGATTATATTTACAGAGTATTCTTATGTAATCCAATGATATAATCAATTCACGTAGTTATGTCATATGATTATTGGTTCATAAATTAGAACTGGTCAAAATTATCGTTTTACCCTTCTAAATAGCTCTTGATTCTTAAGTATCATTAATCCATTAATGATAGCTCATTTATAATCTTATTATAAATTTGAGCTCAATAACCATTCAGTTCCAGAATTAATACTTAAGGGAACTAATATACAATCCATTAAGAAAACTTTGATTTCAAATCTTGTAAGATCATGTTTCCACCATGCATATCACTGAATATTTAAAATAAAAGTCACTAGCCCGTTTTACAAACAAACATTAACGAGTGAATCAAAAGATGCAATAGACATGTATAGGAGTTCATGACTACTTAAGATTCAGACTGATCTACATATGATCATCGAATTGATGTGTATTAAATCTTATATAAACGGTACGTTGATAAAGATATTAATTCACATCGATTCAGTCATATATAATCTCATTATATAAAGTACATTTACTAAGATGTCTGTACACATCAATGTTCCGGATCTAGATCATATGCATTCATAATACTTAGTGAACCATACTAGCAACCATTCATTAAAGATTTCATACTTTAATATGTTGCTGACAATTTTATTCATTATCTATGATCTTAATCCTCTCGTTCTAATACAAGATCATAGTCACGTGAATGAATATGAAATATTTAGATATTTATATAAATTATTTAACAATAATTTAAAAGAATAATTATAAAAAAATGTAATGATCATTAAATTTCATATCAAAAAGTCAATACATATACTTTGAGGGCATAACCCACAACAAGATTGATGTTCACTTTTGGTGACGGAGTTATAGTATGGAGAAATATAAAAAAAAACTTTGAAATGTTGATTGTACTGTGGAGGCTGAATATGTGGCCACTTGTGACGCAGATAAGGAAGCATTCTGGCTGTGAAACTTATTGACTCAATTTGAAGTTCATTCTGGATATGAATAAATCTATTAAGCTTTACTGTGATGGTAGTGGAGCACCAAAAAATTCCATAGTATCAAGAAATCATCTAAGTGTCCTGGATAAAGGATATGTCTCATCTATTTCAAGACAAGTGAGAGATTGTTGGGAATGATGTCCTTAAAGCATATGATTTAAAAACTACATGGATGATATATAAATAAACTAGCTTTTCATTTAATGTTTGCATGCTTGTATATTTGATACTTCATAAATGACATAAAAATTCCATGACTATTATATGCTCGACCTTAATATTGTCTATAAAAGTTAGATATAAGAGGATAATAATAAAAAACTATATGTACTTAATAATTAAAATTGAGATATTTAATTAATCAATAATTACCAGTATAACTCTTTTCCATTGAGAATAGATCAATCTTATCCCGAAAGTTAATTCAGAGCATTGGAATAAGGGTACTTTATATAATGAGAGTATATAGGACTGACACAATAAATTTAAATCTCTAATAATACCTTTAGAAGATAGTATTCAAATCATATTGATGATTATAGATAAAACGATATCAATTCTGAGCAATTAATATACTCATGTTTAAAATATTGGATAAATTATAGTTTTACCCTTATAGTTTAGGATAGTTTTTATTTTAAATCTATCACCGCTTTGAAATATTAACGGTCTGTCACGGTTTGTTGACGTGGCATTACGTGACAAGTAATTTAACGCCACATCATTTTTTTAATTTACCCAACTGCCACGTAGGATAAATTACCCAAACTACCCCTAATCCCCCCTGTTTCTTCTTCCCTGAGTTCAAACTCCAACAACCATCTCATCAATCTTGATTTCCTCTATGTATACCCACAAAACATTTCTCCTGCTCTCATCACTCCCCCATAAAACAACAAACAACAGAAAAAAAGGAAAACATTTTCTCATTTCTAATTAATCGCCAATAAACTAAACAAAACAATCTAAGCCCGTAACAAGAAACAATAGAAAACAAAAAAGTCAAAACATTTTCTCATTTATAATTAATCCCCAATAAACGAAACAAAATAATCCAAGCCCGCTCAAAAAGAACAGGGTCAAGGGAAGAAGCAACATCAACTCTCTTCCAGGAAGATTCAAAGACCAAATGCGGCACTGTGGAAGTGATCTATGGCAGAAAACCTAAGGGCTTCAGTCTTGTTCAAATACATGGAGGCATAGGCACTTCGATCGGTGATAGATGAGTATTTTTTTGGTGGGTTATGAAGCGAGCATGTCCGAAACAAGGTAGCGGCTCGATGGGATGTCAGAGAGCGAACGGGGATGAGTATAGGATGGAAAGATTTGAACTCGCAAAGGATGGTACCGCCCCGTACAAAGGAGGTTTGTTGCCGTATAGCTGATTGGCCATTTCTTTCAATAACCCGTATAAGCTTATATGGTCCATGAAGCCAAAGATCTGATTTTTGAAGAAGCCATCATGCTTGCGTAACGAAGGGGGGTTGTAGCCGTATAGCTGATTGGCCATTTTTGTCAATAAGCCGTATAAGTTTATATGGTCCATGAAGCCAAAGATCTGATTTTTGAAGAAGCCATCATGCTTGCGAAAGATTTCAAAGAATGAGGTGGTAGAGAGAGAGAGGGAGAGGGAGAGCGTAACATATGATAGATTTTGAGGCAGAGAGGTTTCAGAGAGAGAGAGAGAGAGAGGTTCAGACCCTCAGAGAGAGAAATAGTTGAGACAGTAAAAAAAGGGAGAGGGAACTCAGGGAAGAAGAAAGAAGATGAGGGATTAAGGGTATTTTAGGTAATTCATCCTTCGTGACAGTTGGGTAAATTAAAAAGATGATGTGACATTAAATACTTGCCATGTAATGCCACATTAGCAAATCGTGACGGACCGTTAATTTTTTTAAGCGGAGATCCAGTGGAAGGTCTAAC
This sequence comes from Datisca glomerata, assembly GCA_003255025.1. Classification (NCBI taxonomy): domain Eukaryota; kingdom Viridiplantae; phylum Streptophyta; class Magnoliopsida; order Cucurbitales; family Datiscaceae; genus Datisca; species Datisca glomerata. The sequence goes on from QANY01003152.1 coordinate 2,798,923, forward strand.
GTGAATGCAAAATATAATTGTAGGATTTACTTTATAAATTTTTAAAGTGTATGGTCTAAAATGAAAACTACCCCAAACTATAGGGGGGAAACTATAGTTTACCCTAAAATGTTATACTTTTTTACTTACTTGGTAAAAGTTTGTATAACTCATCAAACTCAATTCCTTGTATCTTAGAAGTGCAATGAAGTAAATAGTTGAGAATGTTAATTTACAAGATGAAATCTATTCCTTCATTATGAAGTTAGATAAGTAGTTCTCTTGAGTACTGATTCAAGTCTTGAATGATATGAGTGCTCAAATTTATGATAAGATCATAAATTTATCGTTCATTAGAGAATAAAAAAACACAATGAGAAAGAATTGATTATGGAGGTTAATGAATAATTTACCTAGCATTAAATATGGACTATTTAGGGAGGATTGACTATATATAGTAATTATATCAACGGATTATTCAATTCTTTGAGTAATTAATAACCATGATTTTGAATAATTTACCTAGCATTAAATATGGACTATTTAGGGAGGATTGACTATATATAGTGATCATATCAACGGATTATTCAATTCTTTGAGTAATTAATAACTATGATTTTAAGAGTGCAATCCTAAGTTTATAGTGGAGTAACTTTGAAATTAACTAAAATTATATATTATTTTAAAAAGTTTTATTTATTGTTGAATTTATTGCAGCATGAGATTTTAGGCACATGGGTCCATACGCCGTCTCTGTGAATACTAGTTGAACATATAATTGAGGTCATGATAATTAATTTAGAATTACCGAATTCTAAGTAATTACACGCTCTATAGATATGTGATAATAGAATTGTTCTTTTATCGCACCACACATATGTTTGTGTACCCTTGTCACGACGCCTGCCCAGTACCGCATCACCACCCCTCCTTTAAAGTTTAGTTATTTAATTAATTTATTACTTATTATACTTTTCTACAAACAAAGTTATGTTGAATTTTCATGATTTACTAATTCCTCACATTGCGTTCATTACAAAGTTTAACATGATTTATGAAGGTTTATTAACCGCACATTTATGATAAGTTATTGGTTTCATTGTCTAATGATAAGGATTTCTAAGAGAGAAATTAAGATTTTCGATTTGAGATTCTTCTCAAATTAGGGTTTCATTTAAGTTCAATCAAATTTGAGGATTTTTAATTATGAAATAATGTAAATGGTTAACTCTCAAGAACCAAGGCATAACAATTTGGTGTGAGAGCCAAGGATAAAATTCTTTAGGCTTTTCTTAACAAAATATATGGCATGTCGCTCACCCTACTCCCTCACCATACAAGCCAAGTACAAACATTATAAATGTTTCAGTTATTGTTTTAGTATAATATGTTTTTGTTTCAATAAGACATGTTTTTGTACGCTTACTTTAATTTGTATGCATTAATGGCTGGACATATTGGTAAGTCATGAGTATTTTTTGGTTTAGTGTGATAACTTTACAAGGAACAATAATAATCACATACCCAGTAATCTAGCTGCTTACCTACCAGCAGCTATGTTTGAGGTGTTTTAAGAACTCTTTGGGCTATTGAGACAAGTAATGGCAACTCGTCCACAATAGCAACAGATGCCAGTTGACGTTCAATCGATACAGACATTCATGAGGCTAAATCCACTAGAATTTGATGGATATACAACTAATCCAATTCAAGATGATGAATGGATTGCCAAGTTAGATAGAAAGTAGAAGTGCAATTTTCATACTGGAATGAGAGGTTCATAACTGATGTAGGTCATATAGAGAGCTCATGAAGTCGAGCATCACCGTATGACTTGGGATAGGTTTAAAGAACATGTCTTTGGCAAGTATTTCCCAATCATTGTCAGAGATGATAAGGAAGATGAGTTAATTAAGCTGGTGTACGATATGACAACTGTACAGTACAAGCTAAAATTTAAAGAATTATCTAATTATGAAACTCGTTATATTGATAAGGAGCTCTCGAATGCCCAACTGTTGGAAAAGGGTCTTCGTCTTGAGATTAATGGTCCCATAGCCACCCATCAGCATAATATGTTCATAGAACGTGTTCAAGTTGCATTGATTGTGGAACTGAGTTTCATCTAATCCATTGTGCATCACTTGCAATTAGCACCGCATCAAGCAGTTCCATAAAGGGAGAAATGTTTGTTTCCAATGCGAGAATTTTGGGGAGGCTTGTAGTTTTCTAGGTCGTGCAGCGTATTATAAGTGGTTATTGAGGGTTTTGAAAAAGATCAATATTCCACTCACGTAGTTGACTAGGAATAATGCCACTTTTCTTGGTAAACTAATTTTGAGAAATGTTTTTAGAACCTAAAACATAAATTAGTAACAGCTCCAGTTTGACCATTTTAGATGGCGATAGTGACTTTGTGAAGCATCTATCAGAGGTTAGGATTGTGTTTTGATGCAACTAGGGATAGTTTTTGCTTATGCTTACGAGTAGAATTATCTTACGCATGAATTGGAACTGGCTTCAATTGTTTTTGGCCTCAAGATTTAGAGACATTACCTGTATGGTTATAAGTGTCAGATTTTCCATATCACAAGAGCCTTAAGTACTTCTTCACTCAAAAGAGCTTAATATGAGTCAACGTCATTATTTGGAACTTGTAAAGGACTACGACTGTGAGATATCTTTGACCAAGGAAAAGAAAATCTGGTAGGTGATGCTTTAATCCATAAGTCAACTTACACAGCAACTCTTATCACATCTTAGAGGTAAATTCTTGAAGATATTGAGTATGCCAAGGTTTTGGTTTTGTTTAGAAGATACTACGACTTAGTTAGCTTAGCTCACAATTAAACCATCATTACATTAACACATTATTGATGCACACAACACAGACTATGGGTTATTTTTTATTCATTATGAGATAGGTTCAGAGAGAAGCAAAAGTTTACCATTAGTGAGAATAGTTTTCACCTCTATGGAAGGCTTTATGTTCCATGTGACGTAATCATAAGGGTAAGATTTACCAGGATTTTAAGGCAACACTATTTGTGGAATGTTATGAAGTATGATATCAGTAAGTTTGTCAATAAGTGCTTGGTGTGTCAGCAAATTAAGGCTTAGAGACAATGACTATTTAGGGTCTTGCATACAACTAGCATTCCTGAATGAAAGTGATAAAAGGTAACCATGAATTTTATTTTAGGGCTAGTAAGGACAATAATAGGGTATATCTCCAATTCAGTTGCAGTGGATCCTCTTACTAAGTCAGTGGATTTGTTATCTAGCAATACTACATTTTTAGAAAATGATTGGGTTTAGTTGTATATTTGAGAGTTTATTTAGCTTCGTGGGTTTTCAATGTCTATAATATCATATCATATATGCGTTGACGTCAAACTTCTGGCAGAGTCTGTAGAAGGCTTTGGGTGATCAATTCTATTTTAGTACAACTTTTAATCCACAATTAGAGGCAATTTGAGTGAACTATTCAAATGTTAGAAGATATGATTTGAGCTTACGTGTTGGATTTCTCCGGTAGTTGGGACACACAATTAGCACTTATCGAGTTACCTAGATGTCAGAAGAATTGATCTTGAATTTAAAATGGGTGACCATGTGTTTATTAAGGTAGCTCCAATAAAGAGTGTTAAGCTTCTTGGTCCTTTTGAGAATTTTATCGTATCGTTCTTTGGCCTACTAGCTCACTGACTCTTTCAAGTGTTTACAACATTTTTGACATCTCGATGCTTCGCAAGTACGTGGTTTATCCAACACATGTCCTCAATTTTGAACCACTGTAAATTCGTGATAAAGGGCCTCATTTATAAGAATAAACCATACAGAATATTTAAGAGCGAGAATTAGGAGCTTCACCATGGGTTGTTTCAGTTAGTTAAGATTTTTTAGAGAAATCATTGAATATAAAAAGCGACTTAGGAATGAGAAGTTGAGATGCATGACAAGTATTTAGAATTATTTAATTGAGGTACTTTTATTTAATTGAGGTACTTTTATTTTGAGGAAGAAAGTTATTAGGTTAGGGAGAATGTGATGCACCGTAACTTCTCTAGGGGTAAGTTTGTAAATATCAATAAATACCAATTCTGGACTCCAAAACCCTATTTTATTTATTCTCCCATCTCAGACTCTCTTCTACCTCTCGATTCTACTTCTTCTCTTGACTCCATCGCTGCTAGTCTCAATCATTGCCGACCACTAATCTTCTTTTGGTAAGTTTTTGTTATTTATTTGCTCTTCTCTCTCTTATTCTCTCTTTCTTCTTTCACCATCACTCACTCTCACCTATGTTATGCTTGTCTCTATCATTTCTTTCAATTACGCCACACCGCCATCGATTGTTTTCAATGAGATCTCTTCTTCGTTGCACTTACATTGTCAATCATAAAATTCTTCTTGATTTATATCTCCTCTCCGAGTGTGTGCGCGAGTGTGTGTGCGTGTCTGCTACTTCCGCTTTGGATTTGATAAAAAGTCATAAAATCTAGTGGGATTGCTTCGTCCTACATTGAGATTTTTTGGGAAAATAAGTTGTGAATATAAGTGACATAGGGTTCCTAATTTCTCTCTCATCTTGAATGCGTGTGGGTATGTGTGTGTTATTTCCTCATTCGATTTGATAAAAAAAACTATGAAGGATAGTGGGCTTGCTTCATCCTACATTGAGAGTTTAGGAGAAATAAAGTGTGAATATAAGAGTCACAAGGGTTCCTAAATGCTACCATAACCATTTGATAATGCTTACGTTGTTAGTCTTAGAATTCTGCTTGATTTCTCTCTCCTCTTGAAGTGTACATGCCTATGTGTGTTACTTTGTTAGTCTTAGAATTCTGCTTGATTTCTCTCTCCTCTTTGAAGAGTACATGCCTATGTGTGTTACTCCACTTCTGGATTTGATCAAAATAAATATAATATATTTTGTTATGTTATCTTTTTTCGGTATTGAAATCAACAGAAATGAAACCTACATTTGCTCCTAAATCCTAATAGAGGATAAATTGGTTTTATTGTTTAGACTAGGGGTGTTCATTGAGTAGTATGGTTTGGTTTTGTGTGATTTTTTAACTAAACTAATATAGATATAGTGACCCAAATCAAACCGATTTCATTAACAAATCAATCCAAGCCAAACTGTCAATAATTGATTTGGTTTGGGTTAGCGAGTTTCCTTGTACTTCAAGTTAGTATCGGAGAAAAATTACCTCTTGATATATAAAATGTTCAAATTTGTTGTATAACTAAGTTAATAAAATAAATAATCAACCATTGAAAGAGAACTTTCAATGTGGGTAGAATAAGGTCGAAGTTTATCTGGATGGAGGTGAGATAATTTTAGTTCTTACATCCGGTTTGGTTCGCTTTCGATACAATATTATCAAACTAAAAGCTAGCAAGCCAAATTTAATCAATTTTAAAAAAAAATTATCTGAGCGAAACCAATGTTAGTATTTTAACCAATCAGTAAACAATGGCTGGCTTGATTCGAGAAGGTTGGTCTGTTCAACGACTTTTTTTAACCCCCTAGTTTAAAAGTCCTAGACGATAAACTGTCCAATTTGATGTTTAAATTATATAAGTTCACATATAATGATTTAAGGCAAAAGTACAATTTCTATTCAGAAATTTTTGGGAATGGGCCGTTTAATTTAGTGTTATAGAAATTGACCTAAAAAAATTTATTAACACAAAAGGCAAAAAAAGTTAAGTGGGTTTAGTTTAACTTGGACTATGTTTTTACCATATTATCCTAAGAATAAGAACAGAAAGAATCTTGTAGGCGTTTCGAAAATGGCGGCTAAATTAGATTCTTATTTTCACCGATTTATGATGTGCTTCATTGTTACTTGTTGATGCCGATAATTCAATATTACACGTGTCCAATGATGATTGGCTATAAATTTGTACATCATAAATAAAAGAACCCAAATAGCGAGGATGATCGGGGTGATTGCGTCGCCTAAGGGCATTCGATGTCAAAGTCAGAAGTGTCCAAATATTTGTGCAGAAGTTCTTTAAGTCTTAAGTGAGCTTACCTTGTTCTCGGATATGAGAAGATATTTATACTCGAGGCCCTACCTTGGCGAGGCGTGTTGGGTAAGCCTGGTGACGTGACGTCTGGCTCCTAGGAGAGAGTTGGGAGGTGAGATTTAATTCCATTGTTCCCTGAGTTGACATAAAAAAGGGGACATTTAGTAATGATGTGCCCCGAGCTGGCGTAAAAGAGGGTGAGGTGACAAGGGGGAGGATGGACCTGGCATGGCAAATGGCAATTAGACAGGCTGGGCCATATGTTTGAGCTGGCGAGGGAGACATGTAGAAGCTTGCTTTCGGTGAGTAATGATTATGATGACGCAAGATTGTGATTCCCGCGCATCTTGGTCAGGCCTAGTCTACCTATGTCGTTCTCCAGCTCTGGTCCACACTTACCGACCTTCATTTCAACGGGGAGGGTTTGGGCTCTATGTTTTGCTCTGTAGATAGCTCTGTTGAGCCCCGAGTAGCAAAGATCTCTGAGTATAGAGATGTGTCTTGCTACTCTATTGGATGGCAAGAAACACCATAATAGTTGCCCTAGTCAAGGATCACGCATGGGTGTGTCATGTTAAGTTCTGATGACTCATCTCGTGGTTACTTCGTGAGTTGTGGTTCTAGGACTGGGAAATGATGAGACCTCTCGGTTTGACCAACTTATACTTATTAAGAATATGAAACTTTTAGGATTCTTGCAGTGGGTTTATTAAATGCCCAAGTTCCTTTTTTAGATAGTTGCTCGCGCTCTCTTAACTATTCTCCTTGAAATTTGAATTCAGCCACCTTTTGGTAATCATGGTAATGATGGCATTCGAGGCGTATGATAGGGAGAAGGAAAGACAAGGTGGTTGGGTATCAAAGCATTGTATGTCACGACAGACACGTGAGGTGGCATTTAGGTTCACTAGCTTGTCCCACTCGTTCGCGGATAGGGAACTACCGTCTGTTGGATTGCTTTGACAGTCATGATCATCGGGTAAGGGCTACAAATGGGCGGTTGCTCCCCTTTCCTACCTTTACTTTGCCCTCGCATTTCCAGAAACTCCTTACCCCAAGTCCTCTCTTCTAAACTTCCCCTTAGGCATTCCATAGAGCTTTCATTGCTTCATAGAACCCCCTTTGGGGGGTTTTCTCCAAACCCTTTTCATAGTCCCCTACCCTACAAACTATATAAGTAGATGTGTTCTTCCCTTTTTTACCGTTCAGGAACCTATGTTGAGGCTTCCTTTTGCTATCAGTTCATTGCTCTTTCGCCCATCGTCGATCGTCAATGAATTCTTGATAGGTTTTTAACTCTTTTTTTCTTAAGTTTTACAGCCACTGTGGTTGCTATGTTTGATTGTTTCCTTTTTCTTCATGTATTTTGCGTTAAGTCTGGAACTTCTGAGGGTTTCGTCGATCAGATGGAGGAGGAAACTAATGCGTCGATCGAGACCACAAACCTTCGTACTGACTTAGGGACCAGAACTAACTCAAGTGGTATCATAGGGCATTGCGCTGTCGACGAGTACCCCTACTCTTTGAGTGAAGAAGATGTGGTCGCGATTAGAAGGGCGTACTACATTGTTGTTTACATCCCGTTGTGGCTGCCGGAGGAGGGCAATTTAATTAGTGCTCCCAGGCATGAGGACACTACACTGTTCTTCGTCGCATTAGACTGCGAGCTAAGGCTTCCTCTACATCATTTTCTTAGGAAGTGGTTTTCTACCACGATGATTTCCCCGTCCTAACTTCAACCTCATTCGTGGAGTAGTTTGGTCAAGTGCTGGGTTCTTTGGAAACTGCACCATAGTAGTCAATCTGTTTCAGTGGTCGTTTCAATTTCTTGAAAACGGAACATTTCGAATATTTTGGTAATATGATGTTTTGTTTCAGAAAAAAATTTCAGTTATATAAAATAATATTATAAATTTTATCATAAATAATATAGGTGAAAAAATTAGAATAATGACTTATTAACATACCATAAATAAATTTCTACTTAACATGAACACATATTTTTCATTAAAAAAATCATATAATTAATTTTTAGCTACGAAATTTTTATAAATGAAAAAGAATAGTACAGTTAAATTTTCAATAATAAAGTAGTATAAGTAAAATATATAGAAAACTTACTTTATCTCATTAAAAATAAAGTAGAAACATAATATAAAAAACACTAAAAATCACATTAGCGACCCCTAGAACATAATATTAAAAGAATCTATACAATATATTTGTAGAAGTAAGGAAAATATTTTTGGACAACACTTCCCCCAACGATTTTTAAAATTTTCTACACTATCCTTAAACTAAAAAAGTATAAAAAATCATGACCAGTTTTCAACCATTTAATTATATTTTTTCATTATTATTTATTCCATTTGAGATTCTGAGAAATTTATTTTTTTAATTATAAGATTTCTTAACATTAATGATTATTTTGACTATTGTTTATATATAAATAATTGATAGTACGAAGCACCGTTGTTTATTAATTTATACCAAACAGATAAAATTTAATAAGATAATATTAGATTTTGTTATCCAAACCTTTTAAAAATTAGTCAGTTGATTAGCATCAAGGATGATGTAAATATTTTTTGTCTAGATTATCATGCAACAATGTTGTAAATACTTATTTCTTAGTTTTAACACTTCAAATATTTTTCTTTCCTATTTAAATCTAGGATACCAATCTCACTATTTATATAAGTCTAGAGGTTCTTAGAACTTGAAAGATAATGGCATGAATAAATTTACTTAATAAATTAGACATTCAAATGCTCCAAAAGATTATTTTTTAGCTCAAGTTATATTTTATGTTTTTTCTTTTTATTGAACCATTTTGTTTGTTGTTCTTTATTATCATTTTTATATGCTACTAATCTAACAATCACTAAGAATAAAAGTTCATTGAGCGGAGGAAATTTATAAAATAACCTCTCATTTAAAGCTAACCAGTATATATGTGTGTATAATATATATGTAATATGATGCAATCTTACTTATAATGCTTAATTAGTAGGATTATTTAAATTATAATCTAGTGTTTATCAATTCTATTATTCTTTTCTTATATTTATGATTGTAATATTTTAATAAATAACTATACCATAAAACTAAATACTAATTATTCAAATTGAGTAATCATAAATCACGTGTATCGTACGTGACATCAAGCACGTGCAAAGCACATATTGTGTATCTAGTAACACTAAAAATCACATTAGCACGCCCTAGAAACATAATATTAAAAAATAACACTAAAATTCACATTTCGCCCATGCGATTCGAATCCAAGGCACGGAGGGACGATGGGTGCCTTTCCACAGTGCCCAGCGCTACTGAGCTAGCAGCCACTATGTTAAACAACTTGGTTTCCAAATATACTTAACCGATGTTTGATTGAAAAATTTGTACCTCCAATTTTGTTTCGTTCCTACGCTGAAACCAGAATATTCCACCAGAACTGGACGTAATTGACTATTATGAACTGCACTGTAGCGAGGACGTTATGGTGGATTAGTTCTACTTCTACTTCATGTTTCAGCTGAAGAGTCCTTCTATGAACACAAGTGAAATGGCTCTTCCTTGGGGCCAGGGGTTGTACTACAACAGTAGCTGTGGCCGGGGGTGAAAGGGATTGCAACATCCCTACCTACTATAAAGACCGGAAAGATAGGTGGTTCATGAACTCTGGGGACTGAGAGGGTCTTCCTGGAGATCCTGAGCTAACCTACCCGTGCTTTGCTCGTGTTACTTATCCTGTCCTTCTTCCATATAGTGGGAAATAATTCTCCGCTTGACCGAGCTTCCTACGGAGGAGAGAGCCTATAACGTGCTTACATTGCCCAAGTATATATTCTGAGTTGGGCTATACTTAGACCCTTCAGAGGTTGTCAGAGCTCAACTACCGTTCGAGGTTTATTAAGAGAAGTGGAGTGCAAACAACAACGATTCTGGAGATCCCGAGCTTTCACAGGGAGATCGTACGAGCTAATATACCTTAGTTCATTTTTGTTTTCTTCTTACAAATCTCGTTACGCCGTTTTGTGTGTAGGAATGGCCAAGGACGCACATTGTTCCAAGAAGCTTAGGCAAAAGCTCAATACCACCAAGATCCATAAGATTGGGGAGATCATAGCTAAAAAGATGGAGCAGTCGAAGGTGAAGAAGACAATGCCTGCATCTCCTCCTTCAACCATCCTGTTTCTCATACCTTCACATAAGTCCCCGATGGTGGTGGATCCTCTGGCTCAGGTGCCCCTCCCACCGAGGCTTCGCCTGAAAAACCTACTCCTCTTCCGACCCTAGAGTAGAGGCATTAGCAGACTAGTGACAGTCGTGGTGTTGTTTGGGGCTTAAAATTAGGCAATGAACCTAGAGATCAACATGACCCCATCTCCATCACACAAGTCTACTCATTCAGGCTCTGACCAACAAGGTTTGCATGCTGGCCATAAATGCCAGGCTTCAATGATTCTTGCTGAGCCTAACGAGTCTGATCAACCCGATCCTTAGGCTGGGGCCCGAAATGAGGTGAAGAGGCTGATGGAGTGGTGGTCCAGGCATACAGATGGCTTCATGAAACACACATTGGACATAAAAATTTCTTCCTTTTTGTCATTTTATTTCCTCTCAACTATCTTCTTTATGCTCTGTTTAACGATTGTGTGGTGTCTTCATTAATTTATGATTTTTTATTAACATGGACTAAAGTTATTGTATCTGGTGGGGTTCCCCCTTTAGAGGAAGTATGCTCTTGCAACACATCCTGCAAATCCTTAGTTTTTAACTATGTCTTAGATCTTTAGAATTTCCTTTCGAGGGTTGCCCCTTTTTAGGAGGTCTGGTCCTACTGACTTGCTTCACTCTTCATTTTTTTTTGCAAACTTGAAGTTGGTAATTGGATTATTTTAAGGGTTTCCCTATTTGTAGGAGGTTTGACGTTGTTCACTTACTTTAAACACTTCACTTTTTTTTTTACATTAATTCAGGCATTTCTGCTTTGACAAGAGTCACTCTAGACGTCAAGCGAGCTAGAGGACAAGCCAGACATTGGTTTTTCCTTTTTGGGCTCTAGCTAGACATTTCTGCTCTAACTAAAGTCTCTTTATTTGAATGGCAAGCTAGATCACCTTTTTGACATCTGGCCAGCGATTTATGCTCTAGTTATTGGCGAGTTAGAGTGCAAGCGAGATCACTTTTTCCTTTAACGCATCTTAATGGAAGAACTTCTTTTGCTTTCCTGATTGATAACTTGTGTTAGTGTTACATCATACTCTTATTGGAAGCAAATCTTGAGGTGCTTGATGTTCCAAGGTTGAGTTAGCATTCAACCATTTATGTCTTATAATCTGAATGTTCCTGGCCGAACCACTTCAGTTGCTCCCAATTAGGTTCAAGAGCTCCCACTTTTGTTTCCTTCCTATTTTGTAGGACCGAGTCCCCTGGTTTGATCATCATTTCTTGGTTTTGGAGTTGTATCGAGAGGCGACAAATTAGTGGGACTTATTCCTTAGGTTTGTTTGATCTCGCAGCTCTTCTAGGTTGTCAAAGTTGTGCCTCAATTGTAGTAGTTTCTACTTTGGATCGTAATTTTAGACTTTGTGGGAGGGTAGTCCGATCTCATTGGGATGGCAACTTCTATTCTGAACGCTAGTCTTCACAAAATTTATCTTGTGGATGTTATGCTACTGGTTTGGTATACCTAGAGCACGTCAATGAGCTCATCCATCCATAATCCCTTCTGCCTCTCTAGTTTGGCTTTGAGGTTATGCTTTGTTGTTTTATTTACTACCTCTGCTTGGGCATTGGACTATGGATGAGCTGGTGATGAGGTGAAATGCCTTATTTCAAGATGTTCACATGTCCATTTGAACTTGACACTTTCAAATTATTTGTTGATATATGTAATGATGGTGTGGGGTTTACCAAATCTACATAACACATTTTTCCATATGAAGTTCTTGGACTTGTGCTCAGTGATCGTGGCCAGAGGTTTTGCTTCTAACCATTCGTTGAAGTAATCTATGGCGACAATGGTGAAGTTATTCATCCCTCATCTAATAGGTAGAGGTCCAATCAATTCCACTTGCACTAAGTGAAAGGCCACGAGCTAGATATGGGGTAAGAAGTTCTGGTGGTTGGTGGAGGATGTTCGCAAATCTATGTCACTTGTCGTAATTTTGCATAAAGGTTTTTTGTGTCGAGGGTCATTGTGGGGCCAATGATATCCTTACCTTCTAAGCTTGTGGTGTTGGGCCCTTGCGACACTGTGGTTTCCGCACATTCCTTGATGGACCTTCCTCATCACGTACAGAACTTCATCAGGGTTAACACACCTCAAGTATGGGTAAGTGAATTCTCTTTTATACAAAACCTCATTTATAATCACATAATAATTGACAGAGTTGATAAGATAAAATCTAGATATCAGTAAATTCAAAATTAACTTATCTGATCAACTCAATCAACAAGCTTATCTGTTAGTTTAGAAATAACAAATTTAGTTGATTCAAATTTTGAATTATTATTTTATAATAATTTAACATTATCTAATTTCACAAATCAGATATGTTGTCTCACTTATCGGTCAATAAAAATTAATCAATATAATTATTTAATATTAATTTCTAAAAATTATATTAATTAATTAATCATAATTATCTCATAATTATATACTTGCTCCAGAAATTTAATTCCTCGCAAGTTAATCATTTTCTCATGTATTGAAATATTCACTCTACACTGTGTAGTACGGAGGTGACTCGGGGACCATGGACCCTAATTTTAAGCTCCAATAAATTAGATTATTATTAAACTTTTGAATTAAATAGTCTTATTTATTAATTCTATTATTACTTCACTATAAATATGGAATGACACTCTTAGTAATTAAATAGTCTTATTTATTAATTCTATTGTATTCTCGTGTAGTCCATTGACAAAATCACTTCATGTAGTTACCCTTCTAATTACTTCTTGATCCTTAAGTACTATTAATTCACTAGTAAATGATCAATTTATAATCATACTATAAGTTAGAGCTCAATAACAATTCAGCTCCAGAAGTAACATTTAAAGAAACTAATATACGATCCTTTAGTTAAGCTTTGTGGACAAAAATTCAAAATTTCGCCAGCACGCATGTGGAATGGATTTTTACGCTGAATAATTTTTTTACAATTAGGATGGCTATTTTTTATTTTTACTTTTTTTATCATTGACTATTCTTTATTTTTTTTAAAAAGTGGTCTATTTTTTATGTTTCGATGTAGCTGCCATTCGATCACCCCATATGATATAATAAAGAGTAATCAAAGGGTAGATACATCTGAGTACCTTATAGGGGGATACAAAAGAGTGACTCTATTATAGAATATAAAAAGGTGGTAGAGTGTATGATATAGTGATAATTCTACTGGGTCAACATGGCCAACCTTAATGGTAGGGTTTTTTTTTTGGATAAATATACATTTTTCATTTTCTTTGACGATTTTTAAACTCTTTTTTAAAATAAAGAATTTTATACTCCTGACCCATCAAGTTCAAGTCACCACTTACAATCTTTCTCTTCCCTCATCATTTCTTTTATTTCTCAATGCACATGTCAAATCAATTTAATAATATATTCTTCTTCTTATTCTTTCCTTTTCAACGAAGCTTTTTCTTCTTTTTGAAGGGTTCAAATAGTTTTTTATGACTAATGAACCCTTCAAATAACTATTTTTTTTATCAGTCAATACTCATACACATGGTGACTACTTGAAGGGTTCAAGTAGTTGTTGTATTTTTATCAGTTAATTACCTATACACCAGGTGACTACTTGAAGGGTTCAAGTAGTTAAACAACTACTTGAACCCTTCAAGTAGTTGTTTTTGTTTGATCAGTCAACAACTCAAATAGTAGTGATTACTTGAAGGTTTCAGGTAGTTATTTTATTACGCCAGTCGGCAATACAAACATTAGGTGACTATTTCAAAGGTTCAAGTAATTGTTTATGACTACTTGAAGAGTTCAAGTAGTTACTTATGTCTACTTAAGTCATTCAAATAGTTATTTTTTATTTTTTCAGTCAGCAATGCAAATACCAGGTGACTACTTAAACCCTTTAAGTAGATTTTTATGATTACTTGAAGGGCTCAAGTAGTTTTTTATGACTAATTGAGCATTTTTTACGTCCAAAAAATAAGAGAAAAGGAACGTTGAGTATTTGAAGGATTTAAGTAGTCATTAAAACCTATTTGAACCCTTCAAGTTCTTAACGTTTATTTTCTCTTATATTTTAGGATCAAGTAGTCATAAAAAACTATTTGAACCTTTCAAGTAATCATAATAAACTACTTGAACCTTTCAAATAGTTACCTGGTGTTTGAATTGTTGAGTGACCAAACAAAAAGTGACTAGTTGAAGGGTTCTAGTAACTTTTTAATGACTACTTGAATCCTTCAAGTGACTAGTTGTTGTCTGACAAAAAAATTACTTGAACCCTTTAAGTAGTCATAAACAACTACTTGAATCCTTCATGTAGAATTAAACAACTACTTGAAACCTTCAAGTAGTTATAAACAATTACTTGAACCATTCAAGTAGTCATATACAACTACTTGAACCCTTCAAATAGTCACCTGATATATGGGTTGGTGACTGACGAAAAAAATAACTACTTGAAGGGTTCAAGTAGTCATAAAAAGCTGCTTGACCCGTCAGGTACTCAACGCTCATTCTTTTCTTATTGTTTTGGATGCAAAAAGGTTCAAGTAATCATAAAATGATATTTGAAGGGTTCAAGTAGTCATAAAAAACTACTTGATATCTTCAAGTAGTCACTAGTGTTTGGATTGCTGACTGGTCAAATAAAAAACATATACTTGATGGGTTCAGGTAGTCATAAACAACTACTTGAACCCTTCAAGTAGTCACCTGGTGTATGGATAATTGTCTGACAAAAAAAAGTAATTGAACTTTTTAAGTAGTCATAAACAACTACTTGAAGGATTCAAGTAGTCATAAACAACTACTTGAAGGGTTCAAGTAGTCATAAATAACTACTTGAAGAGTTCAAGTAGTTATAAACAATTACTTGAACTCTTCAAGTCATGGTTGTTAAACTCTTGATCTGAATCGTAAGATCTTACGATTTTACGATCATGTCTAATCCTCACGATCTATTTAATATGTAGAATCTTAAATTGGGAGGATTTTACAATCCTATTATATTTTTTGTCTTGGATTAGTAGGATTTTACGATCCTACTACGATTTTACAATCCCACTAACCATAATTCTAAACTTCAATATATTAGATTATTAATTAAATTTTTTAATTAAATAATCTTATTTATTAGTTTCATTAGTATTTCACTATAAATATGTAATGACACTCTTAGTAATTATAGAATATATTTATAGAGTATTCTCGTGTAATCCATTGATATAATCACTTCATATAGTTCTGTCCTCCAATTATTGGTTCGTAAATTAGAGCTGGTCAACATTACTGTTTTACCAGTAATAGTTACCTCCTGATGCTTAAGTACCATTAATTCACCAGTGAATGATCAATTTATAATCGTATTATAAATTTGAGCTCAATAACAATTCAAATCCAGAATTAACACTTAAGGGAACCAATATACGATCCATTAATAAAACTTGGATTCCAAATCTTGTAAGATTATATTCTCATTCATCCATATCACTGAATCTCCAAAATAAAAGTCACTAATCTGTTTTATAAACAAACGTTAACGAGTGAATTAAAAGATTCAGTAGACATGCATAGGAGTTTATGACTACTCAGGATTCAGACTGATTTACATATGATCATTAGTTTTGATGTATATTAAATCTTTATGATAGACGGTAAGTTAATAAAGATATTAATCAACATCGGTCATGTCCTATATAATCTAATTATATAAAGAACATTCCCTAAAATATATATCCAAATCAGTGATTCGGATCTAGCTCGCATACATTCAAAATGTTTAGTGAATCGTACTAGCAGCTATTCATTAAAGATTTCATACTTTAATATGTTGTGGACTATTGTATTCATTATCTATGATCTTAATACTCTCATACTTATACAATATCATAGTCTCATTAATGAAGATAAAATTTTTAGATGCAAACTGTATTGCATGACATTTTCGGGGCTATAACTAAAATATATAGGGCTAAGCGAAGCCAAGTACATCTTAGTTGAAATCCATGAAGGAATTTACGGAGACCACATAAGTGGAAGGTCACGCGTACACAAGAAACTGATTGAAGGTACTATCGGCCTAAGATGCATGAAGAGGCCAAACAATATGTGAGAAAGTGTGATAGATACCAATGCTTCTCTCCCCTGACCATTCATGTAGTGGCGTTCAAATATAGTGGGGTCACTTCAAACAGCACCAGCATAGAAGAGATTCTTACGTTTTGCTATTGATTATTTCACAAAGTGGATCGAGGCACAAGTGTTTTCCTAAATCCATAAAGAAGAAGTGAAAGGGTTTTATGAAAACCCCAATCACTTCTTCTATGTTGGGCTAATAATTTGTGAAATAATCAATAGTAAGAAGAAGTGAAAGTGAAAAGGGTTTTATGGGTTTGAGCAAACACTTCCGCCTCGATCCACTTTGTGAAATAATCAATATCAAGGAGAAGTGAAAGGGTTTTATGGGATACTCGAATACTGATTTAAGATAATGGCCTACAGTTCATGGGGGAAATAGTTAGAACCTTGTACGAAGGACTTTAAATCAAGAATTGGTTGTTAACACCTTTTTAACCACATGGGACCAGACAAGTGAAAAGATCAAACAGAACAGTCTTGGAAGGCTTGAAGAAATGTTTGGAGTCCGTGAAAGGAAAATGGGTAGAAGAGTTACCAGCGGTACTATGGGTCTATAGAACAACCCTAAGCGAACCAAAGGGAGAAACCCTTTTGGCATTGGCACATGAGGCATAAGCCATTATACAGTTGAATTTGGAAGCCCAACAATAAGGTCAAACTTAGATGAACCCCAAAATTCAGAATTGATAAAGGCAAACTTGGATCTTCTAGTAGAAAGAAGAGAAGTTGTTCTCGTTAGACTGGCCAGCTACAACAGAAATTGGAAATCCTACTTTCGAAGAAGGGTCAATAAACGGGAATTCTAAGTGGGAGATCTAGTGGTAAAGAAAGTCTTTCGGACAGGAGAATGCAAGCTAGGGCCTGACTGGGAAGGACCATACATAATCAATAGAATCGGTAGGAGCAAATACTACTTTCTCACAATGGAAGAAGCCAAAGGATTTACGAAGCCCACTTGCAAAAATATTACGCATGATTTAATTATGTACAAATTTATCTTATTAACAAAATGAAAAGTTCCAGTGGTTTTTTACCGTTAAGGGTTTCTCACATAGAAATGGTCTCTACTTATTTTACCTTTTATGTTGTAGGACTTGTGAACACTAGGAAAGGAAAGGATGGGGTATGGCTCTACAATGAGCTTAAGTCCCTAAGAATTGGCTACACTACAATGGACATTCGTTCTCTAAAGAAAACATGGGGCCATGGCTCTTCAATGAGTCTAAGTCCTTGGAAACAGACTATATTACAATGGGCATCCGTTATCTAAAGAAAACTTGGGGCCACTGCTCTACGATGAGCCTAAGTCCTTGAAACTGACTGCACTACAATATGCATTTGTTCTATAAAGGAAACCTGGTGCCATGGTTCTACGATGAGCCGAAGTCCTTGATAACAAACTACACTATAATGGGTATTCGTTCTCTAAAGAAAACATGGAGCTAAGGCTTTACAATGTAAGTAATTGAGAACAAAGTACTTTGCAGGTTAATTGCTTATCATCGAGTTATGTGTAGCAGCACATTTGACCGTAGATTTTACCCTAAGTGTGAGTTGTCATTTTCTATTTGTTCTTGATAGACATTTATATTCTAACAATGCGTGTTTAGCATCAGGTAACTTAATTGTCGTACGAGACTCGCTCTTTAATTGTGAAGAAGGTCGTGCTTCATAGTTTATTACTTTTTAAATTTATTTGTTTGCTACCATCATGATATTTTAATAGAATTGTTTGGCACAAATTAACATGATCACCCAATTCACCCTCCCTCTTGGGTAAATACATGATCATATAACTGGTATCAGAGTCTGGTGGTCATGAATCTCATGGAATGCATTATACTTACAGGGAGGTGCTGGGGTGTTGTTGGCAGGTAGGCCAACATCCTGTCATTGGTGGAGGACTGGTGGGGCTATGTAATACCCAAGTTTTTAAAAAAGGGTATTTTTGTAATTTAGAACCCACTCACACCATATATGCGCATACACCCTAAGCCACCACATTTGTTTCCCCTCACACCACGTGTTCTCTCTTAACCATTTCCCCATCAAATTTATGTTTTGTTATCTCAAGCTAATCCTTGTAACCACCTATAACTCTCTCTCCCCTTTTTATATTACTGCACATCTCTAATTCTTTTGCAGTTTTCTTCACCCAATGAAAACCCCTTTTTGCTTGCTACTTCATCTAGTTTCTTCTTCAACAATTATCCTCCATTAATCAAGGTAAATGATTTCTTGTTTCTTCTCTTTTATTTTCTCTTTCGTTTATCTAATCAACTTAGATTTTGATCAATTCATTGAAAAATCAATCTGAGTTTATTTTTTTTTCTTCTCCTCTATTTTTTCTAGCAATTGCTTTATTCCATCTTCTTCTCGTTCTTCTTCTCTGTCTCGTTTTTCATTTATTCCGCCATCAATTTAAGGTAAACTAATTATTCTCTATTTCTTCATTCTTTTCTCGTTTCTCATGCTTTCAACCTTAATCTTTTATTCAATGTTTATATAATATCCAATTCTGGATTTTTCTCAAATTTTCAGCGATAGGAATTTTTTTCATCTCTATTTCCGGCGTCGTCGTCGCACCACCTTTTCCACTCCATTTTGGTAAGCTTCAATCTTTCTCTCTATTTATGCTTCTCTTGGTCTCTCTCTCTTTCTCTCTCATTCGTTTCCCCCTTCCCCCTCTGTTTCTGCTTCTCTCGGTCTCTCTCTCTCCCCTTCGTCTCCCTCTTCCCCCTCTGAATTTGCTTCTCTCAGTCTTTATTTCTCTCTCTTTCGTCTCCCTCTTCCCCCTCTATTTCTGTTGTCTCGGTCTTTCTCTGTCTCCCTCTCGTTATTTCTCTCGGTCTCTCTCCTTCATCTGTCCCCCTCTCTGTTGCGTCTCTCTCTTCCCCTCTGTTTCTGCTTCTCTCAGTCTCTCCCCCCTCGTCTTCATCTCCTTTTTCTGTTCCTCCCCTTCTCTTGAACGGTTCACCTGAACCAGACTAGTTCATTCAGACTGGGTCGAATCGGTTCAATTAGATGAGACCAGACCAAACCGTCCCAAAACAGTATAACCGAACCAGTTCAGACCACCCAAACCTTGTTGAACCGTTTGATAATTTACACCCGGTGTGGTTTCCACCTGTTCCCAACCTCGCTTAGTTAATTAAATAATTGTAGATATTATATTAATTTGTTGTGATCTGGGATCCTTGGATTTCAGGTCATTAGTTGCTGAATTTAATTCGTAGTGAATCTAGGTAAGTGGATTTACATACTAATTCAGTTCATATGTTATAAGTTTATAATATATAATGTGAAATTATTTTATTATTTCTTTATATTCAATCTTATGATCAAGTGTTTTATTTATTTTTCATATCACGATGAAATTATTTACCATGTTATATATGATTATATTTTGAGTTGTACATATAATAGTTATATCGTTTATGTTCATGAACAAGTTATATGTTTACTCATGTATATGTGATAATGTGAAATATGAATATTAATTCAAGTAAAGTGATAAGTAAACAAGAAGTAGACTAAGTCATGTCCCTTGCTTATCAAGTAACCAGATTGTTCACGTCATGTTATCAAGTTATATGATTGGGTCTCACCATGTTCATGTTAACGTCCTTAAGGTTCAGATAAACAAAATCTTCAGGCGCCTTCTTTTTTATGAGCCTGCGACTCTATTTCCAGGTCTGAATCACACAAACTCTCCCGTTGAGCTTGTAGAGGACGAGACTCATCCCATGGAGCCTTCTGATGCCCCCATCATAATTTCTTATGCTTTGCTTGTAATAATCTTTTCTTTCTCATTTCCATCACGATAGCCTAGGCTATAAATGGCCTGCTCACCCTCTTTGAAGGCCGGATAGAACTACACTTCCACCTCTTTTTCCTTCTCTGTGATGGCTTGCTCCTTAGCCAAGCCTGCATCCTTCAAAGCCTCATCAAGCTTAAAGTTCTCCATTTTAAGGACAATAATCTCCTCAGCTTACTTTTTTACCGTCTCCCAAAGTTCAGACTCGGCCCTCTTCAGCCATTCCAATTCCGCTTGAAGCCCATCAAGCCTCCGCCAACTCGCCATGAATTTATCACAACTTGCTCACGCAAACTATTATAGTCCTGAAGGGCATTATGGTGGACAATAGCTTGCTTACAAAAGACAAAGTGTTACTAAACGGAAATTAAAAACTTAAAGGAAGTAGAAGAGGATGAAATTTACCCTGATCAGGTCATGGATTACATAGAAAATAAGGCCCCAACACTCATATGAGTGGTTGAGGTTGTGTTCATCTCGCAGACGAGTTTGCGAGCGATGGCGTGAGCTTCTTGCAGTTCGGTAAGGAAGCTCACAAAAGCAAGGATTAGCGGGTCGTTGTTGTACCACCTTAACCTCTAGGGAACTATCTCCTAGAAATCGGCACGGGGAGGATTACTGGATGGAGGGTTAGCAGCGGGAGGTTCCCTAGTGGAGGAGCGACGACTTCGCTGTCCGTTATAGGGGCAGGGACAGAGCTAGACTGATCAGTCTGAGGACCTACATTCCATCCGTCGATGCCCCTAATCATGGTTTGAAGCCTCCTCATGGCATCACGGCAAGGGGTCAAAGGTCTTCTTTTTCTTCTTCTTCCTAAGATGTTGATGCGGAAAAGTCTTCTAAAGAGAGTTGGCCTAGGGGAGTGAACTGGCAGAAGTACAAAATCGTAATTGTAGTGGGAATGGAAACTGCATGACTAGAAGCGGAAAAGACAACTCAGGCATCAGTAGCGAATGTCGTTGTAACCTGTCTCTTCGAATTCAAAAGGGGGTGCCAGTCACAAACTCGTAGTGATAGGCCGCCTCGATGTGTCTGACGTTCGCCTTTGAGTATAGAGGCTTGGTGTTTGCCTGTTTGTCTGTAAAAAAGAGAATAAAGAATGGGTTGGTAAATGGAGAAGGAAAAACATAAAATAAAAGCAAAGATTAGGGAGACAGAGCTAAGGCCAAAGAGACTGACTGAATGCCTTAAATGCAGGGAACAATCCAGTTCACTGTTAAAGTTTCCCTAAATATTAAGGACATCCTTTATAAATCCCCCCCTTTATCCATACTAAGAACCATATAGTAGTTCTCCACCTGCGACTTGTACAATCTATTTAAGGCTTCAAAATAAAGAAGAATCTGCTGGTCATCGCGGCGCGTGGGTTAGGGGGTGTTCAAAAGTGTCCCGAATGGAATTGAAAATGATTGATTCAATCGGTTCATTATATGTGTTCGGTTCGAAAAAATGGCCGAATCGAAATTTTGGTTCGGTTCAGATTTTTGATGAGTTTCGAACTGAAATGAAACTTTGATTTTATATTATTTTTTTATTTTTCATATAAGATCGAACTGAAACTTTGATTTATATTTTTATTTTTCAATAATATCATTTAAAAATTATTTTTAATTTAATAATATCGAGCCAAAGAACCAAACTGAACCAAAACTCACAGTTGAGTTCGGTTCGGTTCTTTTGATATGATCGATTTGGTTCGGCTTGGTTTTGTTCTCGAACCAAAGTTTCGGTTAAGTTGTTTGCCAAAAAATCGACCGAACCGAACCGTGAACATCCCTAGGATGCGCAGCGGAAGCGTGAAGGCGCGTTGCCTTTTAAAAAATTGAACTTTTAATAAAACAAATCTTTTAATAATTATCTAGATAACAGTTGAAACCTTTATTGAAAACTCGTTTTCAATCAGTTAGACTCCCAGATCCACACCATGATCTTCCAAGTCCATCCTCAACGCAGTAGGACGTGTGTGAACACGTAGAATATTATAAGATACTCTCTAGATGTTCTCAACACATAAAATCTAGAAATTTATTGAGAAGGACTCTAGTGAGACGATTATCTAAAAGAACGTGATGGTTATTCTTTAAGAGATTTGATTAACGTTTAATCACAGAAGAAAATCTCTCTTATACCAATTGTGTTCTCAATTCAACTCTTAATTAACAAATTGATGATCTAATCAACTAATTCTCTCATCTTCTTTCAACAACTTAGGTCGTTCGAATAATATCTGTATATATTAAAGATAATGGCGTACCAGATTTTTAGAGATAAACTGAAATAATATTTAATTCACAGTAATTACTAATTATAGTGGGAGCCACTGTAATTGTGCACAATTGCGGTGTCATGTGGCACTATAGTGCTGCACACTCACTACTGTAGTGCCATGTGACACCACAGTAGTCCATGTCAATTTTTGATACCCTATCAGTGATTGACACATGACAATTACTGTGAATTAAATATTTATTTTAATCAAATAATTATTTAGATATCAGTTAATTCAAAATTAACATATATCATTATATCTATCAACTAACTTATCTATTATTTCACAAATAACAGATTTAGTTGATTTAATATCTAATAATAATTTAATTATCTAATTTTATAAATTAGATATTCTGTCTCACTTATCGATAAAAAATGATAATTATATATATATATATATAATTTTTGAAAATTATATTTAAATATATAAATAATTCAAATAATTAATTTATCACACATAATTATCTCATAATATGTACTTGCCCTAGAATAAAAATTCCACTTGCAAGTCATACTTTTTCATACGTCCTGAAATATTCACATCCTAGACAGCGAGTATAGAGGTGATTTCGAGACCATGAACCTATAATCCTAAGCTCCAATAAACCAGATTATTAATTAAACTATATAATTAAGTAATCTTTCGAGACCATGAACCTAAAAATATGGAATTGCACTCTTAGATATTATAGAATGTAACTACAGAATATTCTCATGTAGTCCACTGACATAATCATTTCATGTAGTTCCGTCTTCCAATTATTGGTTTGTAAATTAGAACTAGTCAAAATTATCATTTTACCCTTCTAATTATCTCTTGATCCTTAAGTACCAGTAACCATTAGTGAATGACTAATTTATAATTTTATTATAAATTTGAGCTCAATAACCATTTAATTCTAGAATTAATACTTAAGAGAATCAATATACGATCCGTTAGGAAACCTTAAATTCTAAATCTTGTAACATCATGTCCTTAGCCATCCACATCACTAAATCTATAAAATAAAAGTCACTAGCCTGATTAACAAACAGACCTTAACGAGTAAATCAAAAGATCTACTTGACATGCATATGAGTTCATGATTGAGACTCATCGAAGTGTATTAAATTTTTATGATAAACGATACGTTAATAAAGATATTAGTTCACATCGATCCTGTCATATATAATCTTATTATATAAAGTACATTCACTAAGCTGTCTATCCATATCAATGATCTAGACTTAGATCACACGCATTCATAATGCTTAGTGAACCGTACTAGCAACCATTCATTAAATATAACATACTTTAATATGTTGCTGACAATTTTATTCATTATCTATTATCTTAATCCTTTAGTACTAATAAAAGATCATAGTATCATTAATGAATATGAAATTTTAGATATTTATATAAATTATTCAATAATAATTTAAAAGAACATTTATAAGAAAAATGTAATCTTTTTTAAATTTCATATCAAAATGTCAATACATTAGTTTTGAGAGCATAACCCCCAACAATCTCTCACTTGCCCTAAAGCAAATGTGACATCTCTCTTAATCCCATATTTGTACGTGTCCTTCAAATGACTTCGTAGGAAGTGTCTTTGTAAAGGGATCAACGAGGTTCTGTTTCGATACTATCTCCATAACAGTCACATCCCCACGATGCACAATATCTCTTACAAGATAATATTTCCTTTCTATGTGCTTGCCACTCTTGTGACTCCTCGGTTCCTTGGAATTTGCTACTGTCCCACTATTATCACAGTACATAATAAATTGTTTGTCCATATCTGGAACTATATTCAGATCGAAATAGAACTTTTTAAGCAATACCGCCTTTTTCCCACCTTCACAGGCCGCTATATATTCGGCTTCCATAGTGGCATCTGTAATCCTGGATTGTTTAATACTTCTCCAGACTACAGCTCCTCCACCTATGGTGATCACTGATCCAGATGTCGACTTTCCACCTGAATAAACAAATCATATAGTTTCTCGTTCTCCTAAGATGCTTGAGAATGTTCATTACTGTAATAGAGTGTTCCAAACCAGGATTCGATTGATAATGACTGACAATTCCCACTGCATAACAGATGTTTGGTCTCGTACACAGCATGACAGACATGAGACTTCCAACTGTTGAAGCATAAGGAACCTTTCTCATATCCTCTTCCTACCTAATGTGTCTTAGGACATTGTTCCTTGAAGACGACAATTCCATGTCTGGTCGGTTGTTGACATTTCTTGAAATTCTCCATAAAGAATATCTCCAGCACCTTATCAATATAAGATGCTTGAAAAAGTGCCAAAAACTTTTTCTTTCAATCCCTTAGGATTTGGATGCCTAGAACTTAGATTGCTTCTCCCAAATATTTTATTTGAAATTTTTCAGCTAACCGTTTTTTTACCTTTGACAAATTTTCTACATAATTTCCAATGAGTAGAATATCATTAACATAAAGAATTAAGAAAACTACTATCTTATCTTTATTGTATTTATATACAGAGGCTTCGTCCACATTTTGCTCGAAGCCATAAGACTTTATAATCTCATCTAAGGTAAGATTCTAAGATCTAGCTGTTTGCTTTAATTTATAAATGGATTTAAGCAACTTGCATACTTTCTGATCTTATCCATTTTGTACAAACTCTTCTGGTTGTATCATATAGATGCTTTCTTCAATATAGTCATTTAAAAAAGCTGTCTTGACGTCCACTTTTCATATCTCATAGTCAAAACTAGCGGATATGGACAAAAAGATGCGAATGAATTTTAGCTTGGTCACAGGGGAGAATGTCTTTTTATAATCGACCCCCTCCCTTTGTGTATAGCCCTTGGCTACTAACCGTGCCTTGAAAGTCTTTATTTTCCATCTGCATCTATTTTCTTCTTGAAGATCCATTTACATCCAATAGACCTGTCATCTTCAGGTGGATCTACAAGTTCCAAGACGAAATCGGAATACATAGATACAATTTCCTGGTTTATGGCATCTTGTCATTTTTCCTTTTCAGGATCATCCATTACTTTTTCATAAGATAACAGATCGTCCTTATTAGTGTCTGACACTAGGACATGTGCGTCTAGTTCGTAGTGAACTGGTTATCTCACAACCCTCCCACTACGACGTTGCACTGGGGTTTCTTTTACAGGAATTGTGGTTTCTCTGGTTTGTCATTTATCAGTAGAAATTGAAGGTGGTCTGATCTCATCAGTCGCTAATTTCTCGAGAACTACTTTGCTACGAGGTTTGTAGTTTTGCATATAGTCATGCTCAAGAAATATTACATTTGTCCACACAAACACTTTTTGATCATTGTGACTATAAAAGTACCCACATCTAGTCTCTAAAGAATAGCCAACGATTATGCATACCTCAGACATTGAGTCTAACTTTCCGGTCTTAGGTCTAAGAACGTGAGTTGGACACCCTCATATACAGAAATGACGCAAACTAGGTTTGGAATCATTCCATAACCCTAAATGTGTCTTGCTTACGGACTTACATGGCACTACATTCAAAATGTAAGTTGTCGTGTGTAGTGCATATCCCCAAAATGTAAGTGACAATGATGAGTAGCTTAACATCGACCAAACCATATCCAATAAGGTTCAGTTTCTGCCCTCTGCAACACCATTTTGTTGTAGTGTTTCGGGTGCTGTAAATTAGGATAGGATTCCACATTCCAATAAATAATCTATTAATTCTAAATCCAAGTATTCACAACCCCGATCGGATAGAAGAGTTTTTAATAATTTACCAAATTGCTTATCAACTTCACCCTTGAAGTCTTTAAACATTCTAAAAGTTTCAGACTTTCGATGCATTATGTAACTATAACCATATCTTGAGTAGTCTTCAATGAAAGTGAAAAAAATACTCTTACCCACCTCTAGCTTATACATTGATCGGTCCACAGACATCACTATGTGCTAACTAAAGTGATTCATTGGCTCTTTGGCCCTTTCCTGTGAAAGGCCTCTCGGTCATTTTACCCTCTAGACATGATTCACAAACAGGAAGAGTTTCAACTTTTAGCTCTATCAAAGTATCATGCTTTGTTAACCTGTTTAACCTATCTAGATTAATATGTCCCAAGCTAAGGTGCCATAAATATGTGTTATCATCATGAAAAATTCTTTGTCGTTTGTTACTTTTAGGTTTTGCTATTTTGAATAATTTAGAATTATGCAACGCGCGTTTGTTCTGTTTAAGCATATATAGTATGTTTATAATTTTAACATGACATATATCGAATCCATTCTTAGAAATAATAAACTCTTTATTAAGGAAAGAAACTTCGAATAACTGTTTTTGAAAAAAATAAAAGAGAAATCAAATTCCTCAATAAACCAAGAATATAATGAACATTGTTCAAAACTAAGTAATTATATCCAAAAAGTAAACGGACTGACCCTAATGCTTTAGCTGACATGAGGGCACCACTGCCAACTCTCAAAACAACCTTGCCATCAGTCAGCTCCCTTGACGAATCAAGCATCAGCAAAGAAGAACATACATGGTTAGTGGCTCCTGAATCAAGTATCTAGGATGACAAATCATATTCCAAAAAACAAGCTTCAAGTACAAGTAAATCATATTTTCCTTTAGGCTTGTTGTCATTCTTGTTCTTCTTGGCTCTCGGCAATGTCTTGGCTTTCTTTACTCTTTTGTTCTTACTCTTATCCTTACCATTATTCTTCTTTTTTTTCTTGTTCTTAAATATTAGAAGAAGGTTTTTCTCGACAATATTTTCCTTGCCCTTTTTGGTCATTCTAAGGTTGAATGACTCAAAAGTCTGCAGTTCATTCAACAATTGAGTCATGTTGAATTTTAACTTGTTCATAGCATAATTGGTCGCGAACGCAGAAAAAACTAGTGTGAGCGACTCTAGTATGATGCTAACTTGAGTCCGCTCATCAATGGTCGCCTCATGTACTCCTGCCTCATGCATTATGTTGATCATGTTCAAAACATATTCTTGAACAGAAGTACCCTTCCTCATCTCATTGGTGATCTCCATGCTTTCATGCTTGGTTCTCAGAACATCATTCATGCTCACAAGCATGTAGCAATTCACCTTATTGTTTGATATGATCCAAGCACCATATTTGTCCTCAACATTCTTAGGGGCGTTAGTAGCGGGCTCCTCATGACATTTCTCAATAAGAACAAATTTATGGTTCTCACAAATCAGCATTAAGTTCATATTTGATTTCCAACTTACGAAATTATTACCATTCAATTTCTCAAGAGCGAGTAAAACAGTAACAGGGTTGCCCATGGTAGATATAATATGGATAATTAAAATTTAAAATATACATGATTCAATATAATTGATAGATATCTAGAATTCGAAAAGTAAACGTGATGTATGAATTCAATCATAATAAGCTTAGCATTTACTAATCATGATAAAACAACCCAACGATTAATGTGCTGTCTTAGGGTCGATCAGATTAACTTCGGACTGTCTATAAGACATTCTCATCCTTATTAATTAAAACTTAAAATATCTCATATTTTCTTTTTTAACAATAAGGTATGGCTTGTTAGGTTAAGTCATAACTATCCACATGAAAGTTTATTTGTGACTTTGTGTGTAACCCATCATTTCAGATTTCATGAATTCATTTAGAATATGTCGCCTTAGGGTCGGTCAAAACTAAACTACATCACTTCCTCCTATCTTCTTAAAAATTCCAAGTTAGGTATTGGTATGGCTCGAAACCTTCTTTTAGGGATGAAAACAAAGCCATCTCGAGGCCTTCACTGCACCTCACGGTGTTGTACTAATGATGGAGACCATAAATTACATTGACATGTCAACCTTCTCCCACTCACTATTTTAGGATAATGTGTTTCTATTTTAACAAATCAATTCATTCCAAATTAAATACTGGTTAAAGTAATAACTCTATGAATATTTAATTATCAGTTAATCCAATCTCATTGGTCTAAGTTCATTTAACTTACTGAAGCGCCTATGTCATAATTAGGTGAACTTAGATTAACTAATTAATTATATTCATCAAACTTTAATAAAACTCTTTTACTAAAGTTGGTTAACCTAAATGTTACTATAGTCTTTAGTGAGGTGTGATTACTAAGTTTTAACTAGTTAAAATCTAGCAGTTTACATACAATTCATTTCATAAAGTAATACATATAAACATATTAGGACAATCCTAATAATTCATATTTTTAAAGATGATATGCATATTAAATAAAACTGTGTAAAATTTTCATGTATGACATGTGATCGACTAATGCATGAACATTTTATCAAACATAACAATTAAACAATTAAATAAAATAATAATGGACCGAGTGACTATTTAGTATTTTTAAATTACAATGCTTGAAATAAAGAAATAAAATTACAAAGCGAACTTCAAGAATACATATTTCTCAAACATTGCCTTCTCCTCCTAATGTCCATCTTCATAATTTTCAAGTTTTGAACAAAACCCTTTTTCATTAGAAAATGTATTTTTCTTAATTAAAACAATTTCTATAATTATCTCTTTTAATATAGTTGACTTTGACTTATTCAAATAAATACTTTATTTGATTTGGTCAACATGGGTCAAACCCAATAAACCTATTAATCTTTACTTTTTATAAAATCAAAAATTAATAATTAATTTTAAAACTACATTAATTTTAAAATTTAACTGGATAATTAAAAGAGTTTGGGTTTTAGTGTAACACTTAGGTGATAGAGTTGGTTGCATGACTTGTTTCAAACTTTCCTAAAACGTGACAACAGTGGTTATCTTACCGCCGTTAGCCGCCTGCCGCACCGGACGGCCACTATTCATCGCCAGTACAGTACCGCCGGCACTGTCCTTCACTGGAACAGTAAATTTTTGGCGCGAACAGTGTTTTTGTGCATGAACAGTGTTTCGTGTGAATAGTAAATTTCTGTTGTTCATCTCGTGCGTTCTTCATCTTCTCGCGTTCAGAATAATTATAATAGTATTCAAAATAAAATTACAAAAAATTTTATGCCTCAATCCGGATTACACAAGATCTAGAAAAAATTAAAATAAAGCCTAACCCAATAATCATCGTACAATTAACGATCCATTATTTTTCATACATTCAAAAAACATAACCGTCCATCATCATACATATCTCATATTATATGAATAATGTAAGAAAACTCACACAACATTTAACATATAAATATATAAAGACCACTCTGATACCACTTGCTGGTCGTCGCAACGCGTGCGCGGCGGAAGCGTGGAGGCACGTGCCTTTTAAAAAATTAAACTTTTAATAAAAATGAATCTTTTAATAAAATAAAATTTGCGCAACGTCACGATAACCAAAAAAAAACTTTTATTGAAAACTCTTTTTCAATTAGTCAGGATCCATTATATATTTATAAGTTAAATCTATAATATACAAGGTTAGGAATCATATACCTCTTGTAGTCTATATCAAGTGTTCTTGCAAAAATCGATCGATCATCCGTTCTCACAAAATCATTCCAACAACCAGTAGACTCTGAGAGCCACACCAAGATATTTTAAGTCAATCCTCAACACACTAGGACGTGCGTGCGCACGTAGAATATTACAAGATACTTTTTCTACCTATAGATGTTCTCAACATATTAGATCTAGAGATTTACTGAGAAGAACTTTAGTCAGATGATTCTCTAAAAGAAAGTGATAATTATTCCTTTAGAGATTTGATTAACGTTTAATCACAGAAGAAAACCTCACAGCACTGTGTCTCACGGCACCACTGCAGTGTCATGCGACACTATAGTATTGCACACTCACTACTGTAGTGCCACGTGGCACCACAGTAGTCCATGTCAATTCGTGATACCCGATCAGTGATTGACACGTGACAATTACTGTGAATTAAATTTTTATTTTAATCAGATAATTATCTAGATACCAGTTAATTCAAAATTAATATATCTAATTATCAATATCAACTAACTTATCTGTTAATTCATAAATAACATATTTAGTTGATTTAAATTATTATCTAATAATAATTTAATTATATAATTTCATAAATTAGATATTATGTCTCATTTATCGATAAAAAATGATAACTAGTTTTATATATATAATTTCTGAAAATTATATTTTACTTTATAAATAATTTAAATAATTAATCAATCAGAGATAATTATCTCATAATTATGTACTTGCCCCATAATAAAAAATCTTTTTTCAAGTCAGTCATTTTCTCATGTCCTGAAATATTCACACCCTAGACAAAGTAGTATTGATGTGACTTGGGGACCATGGACCTATAATCCTAAGCTCCAATAAATCAGATCATTAATTAAACTTTTTAATTAAATAATCTTATTTATTAATTTCATTATTACTCCACTATGAATATGGAATTACACTTTAAGAGATTATAAAATGTATTTACAGAGTATTCTCATGTAGTCTACTGACATAATCATTCCATATAGTTATATCCTACAATTATTGGTTCTTAAATTAGAATTGGTCAAAACTACAATTTTACCCTTCTAATTACCTTTTGATCCTGAAGTACTATTAATCCACTAGTGAATGACTAATTTATAATCTTATTATAAATTTGAGCTCAATAACCATTCAGTTCTAGAATTAACACTTAAGTGAACCAATATACGATCTATTAAGAAAGTTTCGATTCTAAATCTTGTAAAATCATGTTCCCAGCCATCCACATCACTGTATCTCTAAAATAAAAGTCACTAGCCTAATTAACAAACATGCTTTAACGAGTGAATCAAAAGATCTAGTAGACATGCATAGGAGTTCATGACTACTCAAGATTCAGACTGATCTACATATGACCATCGAATTGATATGTATTAAATCTTTATGATAAACAGCACATTAATAAAAGTATTAATTCACATCGGTCATGTCATATATAATATTATTATATTAAATATCATCACTAAAATGTTTATCCATATCAATGATCCAGATCTAGATTACACGCAGTCATAATACTTAGTGAACCGTACTAGGATCTATTCATTATCTATGATCTTAATCTTTTTGTACTAATATAAGATCATAGTCTCATTAATGAATATGGAATTTTCATATATTTATATAAATTATTCAACAATAATTTAAAAGAAGAATTATAAGAAAAATGTAATCCTCTTTAAATTTTATATCCAAATGTCAATACACAAGCTTTGAGGGCATAACCCCCAACAGAATCCTATAAGTATTCTAGGTAAACTGAGAAGGAGCTAGACCGTAATGCTGAAAAAGTTTCTAAAAAAGATGAGACATTAGAAATTTAAAGCCTAGTACTATTTACATAAGATGGAAAGTAATTTGGGTAGGGGTCTGCAGTGGATTACCATTGCCTCGTTCTGGACAAGGGAACAACGAATGTCATCAAGGAAGGCATCTTTATACATCCTAACAAACTCTGCTTCATTCCTAACCCTAGGAACGAAGGGGAGAAGATGGTCTCTTTGATCATTTTCTGAAGTGAAAAAGATTAAGACAAAAGAGAATAAATGAACAGAGAAAAGGCGAGACACTTACAGCAGAAATGGGGGACAAGTGAGGAAGGAAATGGAAGGGGAGAACCTTACATAGGGCGCAGACCTGAAACAAAATTTCAAATGAGTTGAATGACCTTAAACTACGTTAAGTGAAAAGACGCTACATATATGAATGGATGACACCTGAACAGACACGACAGACAAAATCATTATCCCGTCGCTGCTACATGCACCAATATAATTAATGGAGTGGGGAACACGCCAGTCTCACTATGCACGCCATAAAATCTCAAAGAAAGGAAACAATGCAATAATGATGATAACGATAGTGAAAAGCCAGTCATAGATGTAATGAAAACACGTTACACATCAGTGATGATGCGCCGTTGAGTACATGGGCCAATGTACGGTTCCTAAGACATGTGGTCGTCACGTTGCCAGCTCTTGACTAATCAACAAATAGGTAATGGATCCCCAGCAAGTCGAATAAAGGACGGCTGATGGATATGGAAATCGATCATACAAGATTAAGCGGATCATAGGGAATAAAATCAACATAATCGAGAAATATTCAAGGGCAGCAGAGTATCTTCGGTTTTCCTAAAATATGACAATAGAATTGGAATATTCTAGAAGTTATTGTAACCTATTTTCATGTAGGAGACCATGTATTCTCAAAAAAACATATTGAATACGACACAATCAAAGCATTTTTCTTGAGTTTTGTAACCTCTCATACTTTTACTTTCTTATTATACTGTAAAAATCCTTTACAGTGTTTAATGTTTTCAAATTTTAAGACCTTAATCTTATCTATCCTCAAATTATGAACAAAATATTATCTTAAGGCAAACTATAAAAAGAAATATTAAGTTTTAGTAGTCCTGGAAAATTTTCCGTAATAAACTCATTACCTACCTAAAATTAAGATGTGACCTCACTGGTATTTGCTTTGAATTTGAGATTGTTACGCTTTACTCCAGTCCACAAACTCTGCTTATGAATGGGACCGGCCAGCCAAGTAAGACCAATCTCTCTTGTTTAGTAGTTCGTCGCACCACAAGTTGCATAACTTCTCATAATAGACCTGACCTGCTAAGATATCCCCACCCAAAGAAAATATGGAAAAGAAAAAGAAGAAGAGGTAAAATCACAAAAGAAAGAGTCCATATAATAAATATGGCCCCTATAAGTGAAACAAACTTATATTCACTGTCCTCCTTTTAGTACCATATCCACATGCATGTGTCCCCTTATGCTATTTTGCTGTTTAGCTGTTCTCACTTTCCACTGTCTAGCTGGGGGTTAATTTTCCCTAATCGAACTTTTATCAATTTGAATGAGCACAAGGATCAAACTTTTCCCTACTTATTCATCTTCTTTTTTATTTTCAAGTTTAAACGTGGGTTACAAATTTTTTTCCCATTTGTTTTATAATGATAAATGATGTTATCCCACATCGACCATGAGTTAGGATCTGTATGTGTTTATATACATATTGGTATTAGAGTTCGGTTCTATTATGTTTCAGGCTCGGGGTCTGTCTGTCTCTGTCTCTCTCTGTACATGCCAGACTCATGGCACGCTCTGTGTGAGGGAAGTGTTAAGAGATGTTATCATACATCGATTATGAGAAATGATATGTCTGTATTTATATACATGTTGGGTCTCTCAACCTATCACCAATTAGTTTTGAGTTGAATTATGACACATAATTTCTAAAATCTGAACATAACTTAGACTCATAACACCATACATTATAATTTGGTTGAACTTTGTCAAGTTTAGCAACAATTGAAAATGTTGTTAGTTCTCTATGTAAAATCTTATAACCAGCCTAAACAATTTGTATTATTTTGTTAACAGAGATTATTCTAGGATAAAACCCATGTACTATATAAAGGCTGTATTTTTTATACGTTAATACGTAAAACATGTATATAGGTATCTATTTTATGTTTTGATGTATGAAAAATATCGTCTATGTACAGTACATGGATTGTAATGTATACTAAGCATGTTAAGAGAGGATAAAATGAAGAAAGCAGTTGCCACATGGAAATATAGTATTTGGTATTATATAGGCAATCAGATTGCGATGGGAGACCACATTTTGTTATCCGATTAATTCAATCCGCATCTTTTAGTCCCGCGTGTACAGTCTGTCTCTTAATGACGTGGGCACACGAGTACCAATTATATTAGCTCTCGGAGCTGGGTTCGTATTAACCACATGTTTTCGTGGACGAAACAGATTCTCAAATCGGTGCCTTGACCCAACTCGCAATCATGGAAGTGTTGCTGATAATGGTACCAAATACGCTAACGAAATCCAATCAAATTCCGGTTATGGACTGATTATATGATGATTATCGACCCACCCAAAATAATAATACGAAGATGGAGATAAATTAATATTAAAACAATTTTACGTAATTGTAGAGAAAATAAAAGATGATAACAAGTACCCATTAATTCATTTTTTATTGTGTTTCGATATCTAATGTGTTTCCGCCTTTGTATTTTCATTACCATTATCTCAGACATTAATGAAAATTATACACTAAAGAAGGTGTTGAACTAGAGCTAAAATGTTCGAGCAGGAAATTTTTGCAGTGGGATTATTCTCTCCTATGGTATATTTTATATAATATACATACGATCTTGTCTCATGCTAATAAAAAACCGAGCCATTGCTAGTCAACGTTCATTTTATTTAATCTGCAAATGTGACAAAAATAAAGCATAAAAAAGTTATAAATTTGAGTTTAGCACCATTTATCAAATAGCAAGATTGCTATTTTTCCTAATTAAGACAATATACAGGGGCTGAGCCATAGGGAACAACTGAGAGAGAAAATAAGAAAACGAGAGATAGGAACAAGAAAGATTTACTGAAAGAGTGATTGAGAGCGAAAGAGAGAGAACACAAGAAAGAAAAAATGAGAAAGAGAGAGAGAATGATAGGGAGTGAGAGGATAGAAAATGAAGAGAGAATGCAAGAGAGGACCAGAGAGATTGAAAGAAAATGAAAGAAATTGAAGAAATTTAAGAGAGAGAGAGAGAGAGGATTGAGTTAGGGAACTTGAAGAAATTGAAAAGAGGGAATAGGTTAAGGTTAGGGATTTGAGGCTAGTAGTGAAAGTCGAATTAACAGAGAAGGAAGATTGAAGGAGGGTAAGAAATATTAATTCTAGTGGGGTTTTGGATTAAAATTGAAAACAAATAAAAAAGACAACCTGAAAATTTTTGGGAGTCACATTTTAATTTCAGAGTAACATGTATAAAAAAAGGTCTTAAAATGAAAAAAAAACTATATAAAAGTTTTTAAGTTTTTTTTCTAAGTGAAGTCACGTGACCCCACTGGGGTAGACGTTGCTCGATCCTTGAATCCAAGGTGTCCTAATAGCTAGCTTCGAGATTCATATGCCAAATGAGTTATGCTCAATCTTCTTGGTTAGACTTTGAGAAACTATAGTGTAAAGGCGTTGTTTTGCTGAGCTTAGAATTACGAGTTAATGAAATAAATTATGCGGGTTTAATTGGTAAGTCACAGTGAATCGTAACAAGGGAAACATATAATTACGGGCTGACATAGTAAACTAGCCCGCCCAAATAAATGACCGGCTGAATGTTGAGGCCAAAACCTAGAGATGAGATCAACTGTAGAATCATTACGAGATATTCTCCGATAATATTGAAGAGTCCGCTTAATAAGGATTTTTAAGTTCAATAAGGGAAATCTGAATAAAGAATATTCGACAAGAAGTTTGACCATGTGCAGGGGGGAAAGACAACGTAAAAAAAGACAAGCTATTCTTTGGTAAGCAATATGTAAACTAAACTTGACCTAGTTTTGAGCGAGAGATAAAGAACAATTATGGTATACAGTGAGACAAACTTAGGTGTCAAAGATCTTTCTTCAACATCACCCTTATGCTTTTCAAGGGCAACTAACTCATCTCTTAATTCTTCTTATTTTTAGGTATTCTAGAAATAAGATTTAACAAAAAAAGTTGTGTGGAGATGTCCAACTTTTATAAAGCAGCGCTCTTGTTGAGAGTATAAGAGTACAACTCAAGGTTCTCCCATAATATTTCTTGTTTACACATTGAGGCAAGCATGATCTTGTTGTCAAGACATATCAATAGTAGCAGGATGTCCATTTTTGCACATATCACAGCTCAGTTGGTGACATATCTTAAACTGGTGATCAACATCGTCATTGGATACCATACAAGAGGGCTGCATAAATGAAGAAAGGGAAAATTACTTGCAAAAAGCGATTGATGAATCAATATGGTAAAACTAACTTGAGATTAAGATGACTAATAAAGTAGTATATGAGGTAATATTTGTAAAGTAACAAACCCTAAAATCCTAAACCCTAAACCATAAAAACCTCAATACCCAAAAACCTGAAATCCTAAACCTTAAACTCTAAAAAACCCAAACCCTGAACCCTAAAAACTCTAAAAGCTAAACCCTAAATTCTAAAACCTAAAACCCTAAGCCCTAATCCCTAAAACTCTTTACCTAAAACCCTAAACCCTAAACTTAAAAATACTAAACCCTAAAATTCTAAACCTTAAACCCTAAATCCTAAAATATAAACCCTAAATTCAAGCTTCCTCGACTCAAGGAAGTAAACAAATATAGAGATGGGCCAATTTCATTCATAGAGGTGGTTTGGAGGGGATACACTACCCCAACAATGATGCACTTGTGATTTCTATTTAGATTTTCAACTACCTTGTCCAAAGGGTGTTGGTTGACAAAGACAATTTAGTGAACGTGATGGTAGTACCTGCCAAGATAGGATTGGCCTAAATGAAGAAAGCATGAGCTGCACACCACTATCCTTAACGGATTAACTGGAAGTTCAACTCATTTAAAAGGAACATGATGCTGCTTGTGGTGGATCTGCCCTTCAACATGATCACAGGTTTATGATGATGGACGTAGAGTAGTAGTTGCATACCCTGGGAACAATGCCTTATACATTGCATCAAAAGGTGAAGTATTCTATATTGGGAGGAATAGAATGCATAAACTAAACAACCACAAGGGAATGCATAATTTAAAGAATATGTCATGCCAGAGAACCATGAACTCAGTCAATGGGAATGACAAAGAAAACCATACAACAAAGAGGCTCCCTATGGTTTAATGAGGGATATCTGATAGAAGAAAGAAGTTGGATTGCAGCTCGAGCAAATATCTGTAGGAAATTTTGTTTAATGAAAATCGCTTGAACGGATTACCAAGATTAGAGCGAAATTAGACAACTAAGAAACGAAACTAATTGATTTATAGTAGCACAACACATATGATATTTGCATGGATGACAAAATATATTTTGAGGATTGAAAAAATTAGTATCCACCACAATCTGCAAGCTGACTCGGTTGGATTTAGTGCAGCAAAAATAATATCGATCTTTGAAATATTTATGAGACAACCTAATGTATGCTCATAAAATTGAATTATAGAGATTACCTTTGACACATGAACGTCAATAATTTCTTCGTTCCATGTTAAGAACTTAAACTCAAACTTTACGCCATCATGTGAAGTTGCACATCCCACATCGTCATGCAGGCTCCAACGTCGTCCTTCATTGACCGCTTGAATAATGAGACCTTATGATATTTCTCATTGTTCCTTGGATTGTCAACCAACCACATGTATACGAGCACATTAAGATCTCAAAAATAGATCTCTCCTAATTTTTAGCTAGGGCAAGTGAGAAAGGCTCTAGGGTTTTCCTCTTCTTTCAACTAATGACGTCGAAAGAATTAACCCTAGATTGAAAAAAAAATCTCCTATTTATAATAACATCGCACGGCTAGGATTGAAAGATCAATCCTAGCCAAAAATTATATCCTAAATTAAAATTAATTAAATGAATTATAATTAATAATTTTCATTCCTTAAAGCAGAACTAAATCAATAAAAATGGTTGACTATAAGATATTCATGTCGAGCTAATTAAAAATAATATACCCCTGACTAAATAATTAATAAAGTCCATTGATCAAACCCATAATTTGATTACTAATTATTATTTAGCATCAGTTCTACTATAAAATCATAAACGAAATCCAATCACACTTTATGTTACTTGATGTATTATTCTTGACCTATTGTTCATATGCAATGCCCCTCCGTAATCCATGTATAATTAGGTAAAGTATTATCAATCTAATTTATACACCTCTCATATCCTTAAGTTCCTAATCTTGTTCTACCGATCAACTACGATAAGTTTCATTGAAGTTGCAAGTAAATTATCAAATCACTAATAATCTATTAGAGATACTAAATGCTTAGTTTACTATGACCACATAGATGGATTCTAATAATGTGTACTATCTCACTTACTTAAAAGTATTTATAGACGTTATTATGGATAATCTATACATCCACTATTTAATAACTCAAACATCAAACCTACAGAATATGTTTACTAATAGAGTTTGAATCATATTAGATCAAAACAACCAATCTATTAAATACGAGTTCATGACATTCTCGAGATTAAGAGAACTCATAATATAATAGCAATGAATCATGATCATAATAGGGATTATCCATCCCTTCCCCATGTACCTGTAAATGGGGAATATGGCAGGGATGGGTTAATATATTGAGGTGAGGATGAGGATGCCCCCCCCCCCCCCCCCCACACCCNCCCCCCCCCCCCAATTGACATCTCTTAAGATAATAATACTCATTTAGTGTAATTAAGAAATAATGTCTAAATAAATATAGAATTCTCGTTCTTTTACAGCCCAATCCTAATATACACAACTAGGAAGCCTATTCGATAAAAGAAAAGTGTTTTCGCTCTACAACGGAACTAAGCCATAAAAAAGTTGACAAAGTTCTACGAGAGTTTCATATACATAAATAAGGTTTGGCAAGCGGACAGCTAACCATTAACTAAGATAAATCAGCTTGTAGACGTGACTTCTAGACAACAGTTGATATTTTCTTGGATGCCTATTCAGGCTATAATCAAATCAAGATGTTCAAAATTTGATCGGGAGAAGATGTTGTTCATCATCGAACTTGGATTAGATTGCTTTATTGTTAAGCCTTCCAGACTGAAGCATGCAGGTGCAACTTCCCAGAGATTGGTGAATAAAGTCTTCTAATAAAAAGTCAGGAGAATAATGAAAGTGTATCATGATGAAATGCTGGTGAAATCATTATATCAGAATGATCATGAAAGAAACTTTTGCAATAGTGAGTAAGTACAATATGAAACTAAATAAAGAGAAGTACACGTTCAACATGAGATCAGGAAAATTCTTGGGCAATATTATAATATATAGGAGATTTGAGGCCTATCCAGATTAGATACGAGAAATCCCAGAAAGAAAAACACCAAGGAACATCAAGGAAGTCTAGAGCTTGGCAGAATCTGACAACATTGAACAAGTTCCTATCAAAGTCATCAGACAAGTGTGGGCCTTTCTTCCAAATCATAAAAAGAACATAATGTTCAATTGGAGTCCAGAGGACAAAGAAGCCTTCCAAAAATTGAAGGAGTACTTGTCAAGGGTCAGATTAATTATGTAACTTTCCTCAATATCCTATTATTGTAGTTATAGAATTTTAAAAATAAAGTTTTAAACAAATAATCAACCCATATTGTCAAAGTCAAGGCCATACATTGGACTTCTACGATATCTGGTGGTCTTAGAAACGCCAATTAGTACAGCCTTAATATGGGAAATGCGTTAAAAAATTAGTGTACTATGTTAACAAGACATGAGGTGACGGAAAAGTGATATACAAAAAGATTGAAAAGCTAATTCTAGCCCTAATATTAGCATCTTCAATGATAAAACCTTATTTTTAATAAATGAGTAGGAGCCGGATTGGTTCTTATTTCCCCAGAGGGAGATGTGGATCGAACAAACCCTTGTATTTTGGGTTTAAAGCCTCAAATAATTTAGTCAAATATGAGGCCATGTTTACAGCGTTAGCATTGCTGAAGGTATTGAGAGTCGTAAAAGTACATATTTTATATGATCCAATATTGATCGTGAACCAGGTCACACGTGCAAACAGTGCAAAAGACATTAGAATGATAGCGTACCTGAAACGAGTGAAAAATATGTTAAAGGTACTAAAATCCTACGCGATATAACCAATATCGCGAGTAGAAAATAGCCACGCTCATGTATTAGCAACTTTGACTTCCTCACTAGAGTATCCTGTCAGAAGAAACGTAATGATCGTGTTCCAGACAGAATTGAGCATATACCAAACTGAAGTCAGTATAATGGGAATTGAAGGAAGAGTTCTAGTGAGGCCCAATCATTGCATACTTGGTGTTCTTGGCCGATAAAATGGAGCGGAATGATTCTGCAATAGAGTGACGATCCCTAGCCCACAAGATAAAAAATGAAGGCTATTATTAGCCTAGGCTTCATGAAGAAGAGAAAGAATATGCGCAAAAATATAATATATGTTTGTGATCCTCATTGTGCCTAAATTGTGTCTAAAAGAGTTGAATCTGATCTACAACCATTGGCTCTTTATTATGTGGGGGTTGGATATTGTAGGAGCAATGTCGATGGCCCCGATGAAAAAAAAATCATGTTAGACAGTTGAAGCAGAATCCTGGTGAGAGCACACAATAAAGAAATAAAAAGCTTCATTTGGAACAATATTGTATATATATTTTGGATCACAAGGGCCCTAATTTTTTATAACAGACTTCAGCTCACAAAAGCACTGGTGATGGACTTCTGTCTAGTGTTTAGAATTAAAAATCACTTGTTCACATTGTATTACCCATAAACATGACCTTTTGAGGAACATAATGAAAAAGATAGAGAAAGTAAAAGAAAAATGGATAGAAAACTACAGAAATCCTACGGG
Source organism: Datisca glomerata (assembly GCA_003255025.1). Classification (NCBI taxonomy): domain Eukaryota; kingdom Viridiplantae; phylum Streptophyta; class Magnoliopsida; order Cucurbitales; family Datiscaceae; genus Datisca; species Datisca glomerata. Next base: position 2,839,776 of record QANY01003152.1, read on the forward strand.
CATAAAGGACAACAAAAAAAGCTCCCACTAGAGAAACACCAATCTCCATAGCCTACAAAATAGAGGCCATAATCCTTGTGGAACTAAGGGAAACCAACATTGAGAACTACGTTAGGCACAAGTGCCAATAATAAACATTTAGCACTAAGCTTGGACCTACTCGAAGAAAAATAGATGATTGCACATGCCATGATGGATAATCACCACAAAAAATGCAAGGCATATCACCTCAAAAAGGTTAAAAGATGAAGTTTCCCAAACACGTAAGATGAATATGTGGGCAAGTGAGGCCCTAACTGGGAAGGACCCTACCAAGTGGTTGGACTGGTGGCCGGTCCTATTTACTAGCAAACACACAAGGAGAAAAGTTATCCAAGCCATGGAACGCCTTCCATTTACGCAAGTGTTATGTTGTAGTTAGTTTATTGCACTACGATGTGTTTTCATATCGTGTTATGAAATCATTAAGCTTGATATTTGGATTTTGAGTATAATGAACTCACTATGATGCGACAATCTACGGTTAAAAGTTATTGCTTAATACAAATTAATAAAATTCTTCTACATTTTTCAATGAGCAGATGATTAGAGCAAATCTAACACGGATGATCCCCATAGTGCTATAAACGCGAAGAGACCCTAAGGGGTGAAAAGTGAAAACCGTACAAGTGAGTCTAAAAAGCACTGAGGGGTGGACTGAAAACCTTTTGGGCGACAACAACTGATAACCTTACGAGGTGAGTCCCAAAGGGCCCTACGGAGTAGGCTTGACAATCTTTCTGAAACATCAAAGGCTAAAAACCTTACGCTAAAAAAGCCCAAAGGCATGGACTAAGCACTCTTCATGATGAGAAAATTGGAAATCTCATGGGCTAAAAGTTAAAATCTTATTGCATGAGTCCAGAAAATCCCTAAGGGGTTGACTAACTACCTTTCCGGATGATAAAATTGGAAATCTAAAGGGGTAAAAAATGAAAATATTGCTACACGAGTCTAGAAAAGCCTTAAAGGATGGACTGGCTATCCCTCGTGATGACAAAATTGCAAACCTCAAGGGGTAAAAATTAAAATCTTATTGCATGAGTCTGAGAAAGCCCCAAGCGGTAGGTTGACCATCCTTTCAAATGAAAAAATTGGAAACCCCAAAGGTTAAAAATTGGAATTCTTACTGCGTGAGTCTGAAAGAGCCTTAGAGAGTGAATTCACAGTCCTCTGAGATGACAAAAATGGAAACCACAAGGGGTGAAAAAAAATCTTTGTGGTGTAATATAAAGAAACACACAGAGGCATGAGAACTAAAAATCATGGGTGAAAAAATCAAAAATCTCGAGGAGTAAAAGGTGAATCGTTAAGCAAGACGATACTCTAACTCCTAAAGAAAGAAGTTAATGTTTAAATGTACTTCGAAGAATTTGCACAAGCAAATATAAACAAGTCCTTATGCGACGAGTAGGTAAAAGAAAAACACATTTTTCATTAATTATAATGAAAATTACATTGTTCAAAATGTTACAATGAAAGTTATAATGTATGAATGTTCAATACAATCAAAATAGTCAAAGTAAATGATTGTGAAACTATTCTTTTGAGTATGCCATAGTTGTTTGAAGGAACTAAAAGATGTACAATTGAAATTTAAACACACTTTAGCTCAAACATAAATATTTAAAATATAAAAGAGAAGAGAAATTTCTCATGGATGACGATGGAAGGCTTCAGGAGATTCTAGTAAGCGGAGAGATGAAATAAAGAAAGAATGTGAGTTGTCGCAAAGCTTCTCAAGTGAGAGATTGTAAGACTGTAAGGATTATGTCGTATAGCACAGACCCATGGGTATTTCAAGGAGCATTCTGACATCTATGGGAAAGTAAGATCTTAGCAAAACTCTTGAATGCACTGTGACCCCCGATTGAGAGGGCATGAAGAGGGAACCACTAAGATTCTCCAAGACTCATGTTCCTCCTCTAAGGTTTAAGAAAAGGAAATGGAGAATGCATTTGATGCCATGAATAGAAAACAAAGAGCTAGTAGAGAAGGAAAGTAGAAAGAAAATGAAGCATGAGAATGAATGAATGTGACAAATGCAAAAGGGAGAAATCATGAAGGTCTATAAAGAGACACTGCACATGGAAAATAATGGTAGGGTTTGCGTGTGACTGATGGTTTTGAAAAGATAAGATTGTAGTTATGAATCTCTCAAGAAGTGCAAGGGATGAGGGTTCTATAAAGGTGTACTTTCTCCGAGCATAAATTAATGAAATATGCATACATGCAATACACGTTGAGTACACATCAAAATGAGGTAATGGCGTAAATAATAGATTTAGTTGATCTCGGTCATAGTGGACCGTAACAAGTGAGACATGTAATAGAGGAGTGACATAGTAAGGAGCCCACTCAAATAAATGATGGACTGAATTCTATTGGCTGAGGCTGAACCAAGAGACGAGATCAAACATAGAATCATTACTTCTCAAAAATATTTAAAGAATCCTTTTGACATAGATATCTAAACCCAACAAGGAAAATATGAATAAATAATATTGTACAAGAAGTGACCATGTGTGCGGGGAAAGACGATATCCAAAAATGGTCAATTGTTTTATGGTAAGCAATATATAAACTAAACTTAACCTAATTTCAAGATAAAGGGAAAAAATCTTGATATTCACTAAGACTGGCTTGGATTGTCGTAGGCTCTTCTATAGCGCTACCCTCATGTTGTTCAAGGGCAACTATCTCAATCTTTTAGTTTTTCTTAGTTTTAGATATTCAGGAAAGAAGATAGAAAAAGGTGTAATGAAAATTTTCAACCATCACACATAAGACACTTGAATATGCATCTAATGGACATAAAATTTATTCAGAACACTATCCAATATCTGATATTTGACTAAGACATTAATATTTTGAATTGCATATAATGATGTAATAATAGAGATATAATATTAATGATAGAGGTTCAAGTTTAGTAGTCGTTTATTTGAAGCTAAACCTACTTCAAGTCTCTATTTGTGCAGTAAACAAAAAATTCGGCCTCAACATAAGTGTGGTGATGTGCACTACAGATGATATGAGTGACATAAGACAATACTCCTAGCTAGTTTGCGTTACCATCCATTTTTGGAAAAAGAAATTAAATTCTCTTTGCTATTATCTAAAAGATATTTAAGAATTAATTCCAAAAGAAGGAAGGCTGCCTTTAATTTCCATAAATCGTTAAAAAATGGACAAAGGCCACTTGTAAGGTGGACTAACGGGTTGAATATGACTCGAAGCTTATCGATTCCTATATCTTGGAACCGGATATGGCAGAATAGTCAATTCAGTTGGACTAAAAAGTGCGTGAAACTATCTCGGAAGGAACAGTAACATGCGATAACAAAGTAAATTTTTTTTATTATAGAAAATTATGAAGGAAGACACATAATTAAAAAGGAAACTGAAAGAAGACAAATAATTATTTGTATAAAGTGGCTGACATATCACTCCTATAACTCTGAGTTCTGTTCGTCTGAAGAGAACTTAAACATATGGCTTTCACTGTAAAGGGCAACAACAACAACATCAACAGGCTTTCGCTTGCCATGGAGAGAACAGGCCAGTGGTACGTATATCAGCAGATCATCTCGTAAATGTATCTCGTCTGTCTTTTCTAATTTGTCTTTCGGAACTCTGTTACGCTGTAGGATTTTCTCTCAAGATATACCGAGTGATGTTGTGGTTGTAGTTGGCGAAGCAAGCTTTTCCCTTCACAAGGTATGAGGAAGTCAATTTTCAGTTTTGTATCAGTTTAGAACTAAGAAAGCTTGTTTAATAGTTGAAAGAGTCGTGTGAAATAGTATGAAATAGTTAAGTTCTGTTTCAGTTCATGTTAGTGGCAAAGAGCAATTACATAAGAAAGTTGATAATGGAATCAAAGGAAGCAGATCTAACCAGGATCAATCTGTCAGACATACCTGGAGGACCTGAAATCTTCGAGAAAGCAGCGAAATTCTGTTACGGCGTCAACTTTGAAATCACTGTACAAAATGTGGCTGCTCTTCGATGTGCTGCTGAGTATCTCCAAATGACTGACAACTACTGCGACCACAATCTTGCAGGCCGCACTGAAGATTTCCTCACACAAGTTGCTCTGTCGAGCCTCTCGGGCGCTATTCTCGTGTTAAAATCATGCCAACCTCTCCTTCCCATGGCTGAGCAACTCCAAATTGTCCAGAGATGTGTAGATGTTGTTAGTTCCAAGGTAATTAGTTAATTTAGCAGGTAGCTAGATTTCACTCTTCATTCCTTAATTTCCACTTGATATATTAATTTTATAATATAATAGGCTTGCAACGAGGCGAACTTCCCCAGCCGCTCGCCGCCCAACTGGTGGACAGAGGAATTATCCATCTTGAACATTGGATTCTTCGGTAGAGTTATTGCTGCCATGAAACAACGTGGCACTAAAACCCTAACACTGGCAAGTTCTCTGATAACGTATACTGAGAGATCTCTAAGAGATCTGGTACGAGACCACTCTGGCAGTGGAACCAAATTGTCAGATTCCGGAGACTCTGATATTAGGGTCAAGCAACGTGAGCTATTGGAATCGATAGTGGCCCTCTTGCCCTCCGAGAAAGCTGCTTTCCCTGTCAACTTCCTCTGCTGCCTTCTCCGATCTGCGATTTTCCTCAAAGTTTCAACCAGCTGCAAGAATGAGCTGGAGAAACGAATTTCGGTAGTATTGGAGCACGTGTCAGTTGACGATCTTCTAGTATTGTCATTCACTTATGACGGAGAGAGACTATTCGACCTGGAGAGCGTAAGAAGAATCATATCAGGGTTCGTCGAGAAAGAGAAGAGTGTGGCTGTCTTTAACGCCGGGGATTTTAGGGAGGTGTCTTCTGTTGCGATGCAGAGAGTAGCCAAGACCTTGGACGCATATCTAGGTGAAATCGCAACTTACGGTGAACTCACCATCTCTAAATTCAACGGCATAGCCAATCTCATACCCAAAGGAGCACGAAGAGTCGATGACGATCTCTACCGAGCAATTGACATCTTTCTGAAGGTACACTTTGCGTTTCCCCTTTTTCTTCTGTTAAAAAATGAGTTTCCGAGAAAGTGAAGCTCGGTAAATCCGCTTTTACATCTTATCGGACATAATCAGTCTGTTTGTAATCATTCACTTGAAGGCGCATCCGAACCTGGATGAAATCGAGAGAGAGAAGGTCTGCAGTGTGATGGATCCATTAAAGCTGTCGTACGAAGCACGAGTTCATGCTTCTCAGAATAAACGATTGCCCGTACAGATAGTTCTCCACGCACTCTACTACGATCAGCTAAAACTAAGGAGTGGTACAGAAGATCAGAAAACGCAAGTTGCCGAGACGACTAGGACTCAACTTCAAGCTGACGTTACATTGATGAAAGAGAATGAGGAATTGCGATCGGAGCTGATGAAGATGAAGCTTTACATCTCGGACATCCAAAAGAACGTGGTTCACGGCCATGGCACTACTTCATCTACCAAAGGAGGGTCAGCGTCGAACTCAAGAGTGAAACCCACCTTCTTCTCATCGGTGTCCAAGACTCTAGGCAAACTGAACCCCTTCCGTCATGGTTCTAAAGACACTTCCCATATTGAAGATGCTGTGGATGTTACCAAGCCTAGAAGGAGAAGGTTCTCCATCTCTTAATTACTTCTCTTGGGTGAATCTTCTGTGTATACAGACTGTTTAACCTCTAGATGTTCTGTTTGTTCCCTTTGAATTTTCTTTTCCTCGTGGAATTCAGCTACACAACAGTGTTTTTTTTCAATTAATCGTTTGTATTGAACTTCTGATTTTGTATCATTATATATATACAGGGTTGATCGATTTGTGCTCAAATTAACTCATCATTATCAAAATATTTGCTAATTAAGCATTATCTCACAATGTAACAGTTACTGTTCTTGAGTTGCTTGTTCACTTTGTTCATAAGATTAATCAAGCAGAATTAATGGAATCTCATATCAATCTTGCAAATTCGCAGAAGAAATGGGATGTGAAGCTACATCTCGTATGGATCATGATTTCAGCTTAACAAAACATTACAAGTTTGAAAATAATTCGTTTAATTCAAGTCCTCGACCACCTTGAATCTTCATGCCACATATAGGGAAGGTTCAGCTGATCATGTTGGGTTTTGCACAGTAAAGTAATAAGCTCACATTTACACCGATTTTGGATTTAAGATTTCGATTCAGTATTAAATTTAAGATTTGGATTCATAATTTTGATTTATGATTCTGATGTATAATCCCACATCAGATGACAAATCCACTCATCATAAGATTTCAAACAAACTAATATGATAGGTCTCACACAATTTCTCAAATATTTATTTTAGTAAACACTAGATCTAAAAATTTGTAATCTAAATTCAATAAATAAATATGTCCTAAAAAAATTAAGAATAATATAGTTTCAAAAGTATTTAGGAATCTAAGAGTGTGTTTGTTAAAAATTTGTAATCTAAATTCAATATATAAATGGGGAATAAGGCAGCATCTTTCCTTAATCCCCATTTATATATACTAGTCAATAGCACGCGCGTTGCACATGTTGAAGCAATCAATATAAATAATATTTATAAAAAATACGGATAAGCTTATGCAAAAAAAAAATTATTTGATCACCTTTTGACTTTTTAATATGAAATACTAATATTTCAAGCTATTAAAAGTTATAATATTTTTTTGTTAAACGTTATGTATTGCTATAGAGAGTTAATAACATTATTTAAAATTAACACCTCCTACATTTTGGTTATTGATTGTCTGGCGAAGCTAGCCTCTAATTCAATTCATTGTCATATTTAGTTTAACATAGTTCCTCATGGTACTTTTGATATGGTGTTTATTAACTCTTGTTAGCCAGTTTTTTGATGTTGTTGTGTCGTATTTAGTTTAACACAGTTACTCGTGGTATTTTGATATGGTGTTTATTAACTTTTGTTATCTAGTTTTCGTGTTGTTGTTTTGTTGTTGAATTTTATTTATTTTTATATAAATAAGGTTAAAAAGAATTGAAATGTTAATTTCAATATCAAATTATTCATTTATATTATTGCTTAATATAATTCATCTATTTAAACTAATATGACTCTTAATATTTTTTCAACTCATATAGTTTTTAATCATGAGATTGTGGGAATGTGCTTGAAAACGGCTATTTGAAATGCTAAAGACGAAAATGGTTAAAGGTCAAAAAGATAAGTTGAAATTAAATTTTGAAGTGGGATAATTAGATACTTAGGAAAATGATTGCAGATAAAATGTACAAAAAAATTTTACAAGGGTGATTTTATATGAGATTGTGTAATTTATTAATACTATATTATTGTGTAATTTAAGATCTTAAATATATTAATTGTAGAAGAAGTGTTTATATATACATGCCCCATTTGATTCAACAGTTTATTTTATTATTGTAGTATGATTTATTAGTTTTTAGTGCTATCGAATTATATTTATTAGATTGTTGTGAAAATTAAGTTCTTAAGAAAGAGGATAATAACGTGTCTTCTACAATGTTGATATATTTAAGAACTTAAATAAAATACAAATGTGATATTATACTTATAATTTATAATGCATTCAGAATGATATCTTAGGTGTAAAAAAATATTCTGAATGCATTATAAATTATAAGTATAATATCACATTTGTATTTTATTTAAGTTCTTAAATATATCAACATTGTAGAAGACACGTTATTATCCTCTTTTTCTTTACACATAAAAATCTTAAAATGTGATTTTGAATATAATTATAAATTATCACTATTATATTATATGTGTTTTAAAATAAATAGTATTTTAAATTAGTTAAAAAAAATAGAGTTGCCTTTGAAACCTTATGAATTTATAGTGCTAACTAATGTTGTTATTTAAAGCAATTTAAAGGTTAACATTATTTAATGCAAGTATAATAAATGATAATTATGATATGAAATAAATGTAGTTAAGGACCAATATAATATATTTTTCAGGCTCAATTCGGATGCTGACGGTTATGATGCGTAATTACATTGAGAGAGTATATTGAAGTATTTTTACGGAACTTGTCTGCAAATCTAAAATTTTGATCAAAAACAAAAAACTTAGGGTTTGTTGAGAATGCATTTGAAGCTACACAATGCTCTTTTCAAGTAGTTCAAAACTAGGCAAAATTTGCTATAGCACTTGGCTTCAAGTGTCATCAAAGTTCAAATGGAATCATCAAAACTCATCCGTTCGCATAAATGTACATCAACTAAAAGCTCTGTTAAACATGCCTCAGACAAGAACATTTGTTTGATCGACTTTGCTGAAGCTGAAATGTTTAACGTAGCTATGCATTGTAGCTGCACATCCGAACCATCCGAAAAGTACATTATGCATTTGATATGCTACTACCATCAAATAGAATCAACATTATGCCAAAATAGTTCTCGTATCATACTAATTCTTGTAAAGACAAGGAAACCATATAACAATAGCCTCTACTACGAGATTAAAAAAAATTGTAGATAAACATAAACAAAGGAAGACTGAAATACACTCATGACTTTCCGTCATCATTTGTAGAATTCGAAGTCGGTGTCAGGCTTCTTCACATTCGTCCGGTCATCATTTGTAGAATTCGAAGTCGGTGTCAGGCTTCTTCACATTCGTCCGATAACCCTTCTCGAAGTCCTTTGGGAGTATGACGTACCTGTTCTTGCGAACTGCATGCATTCCAGCTTCTTGACAAATAGCTGAAATCTGCATCCAGATACCAATAGTTGAGTTAAAATGGCGAAGAATAAGCATTGTATTCAATGCAACTTTCCAAGTAATGAAATACAGAATAAGTATTCAATTTTTTGTGTAAGCGCTCCAACCCAGTTTAAATTTTGCGCTACAATTTGCAAACAATTAGGCAGTAGATATCAACAAAACAAACAGTACTTGTATTTGTATTTTTTTTTTTGGGCACAATATAAAAGGGGATTTGGTGGGGTTTGAACTTTGAACCTGTGTACAAGTGGAGGAGCCCTCCTCATGACCACTTGGCCAAGTGGCCTTCATCTAGATTTTGTATTTAATAAGACAGATTTTTTAACAAACTCCATACTTCAAATTATCTTGTTCCTTTAGGCCAATGATCATTAAAACTTTTCTGTTTCCAATCACTATTTCATCTGAATCTCCGGTCACACCATTGTCACTCACAGTCACATGTTTTGTTGAATGTACCTCATAATCATGTTGATCTTCCAGACAAGGAAAAGGTTTCCATCTTTCATACTTAACTAATCGGTTGAAATAAATCTAGTTGGCATGAAAATAAAAAAGACCAGGCACTGCAGCCTAAAGAGACCTTGACAGATCTAATGTTCTTGAGCTCAACTTAATTTAATCACTATCCAAGTCTGGGTCTGGTAATACAACAAGAGGAAACCATTGAAAGAAAGAACAGGTAACCTCAGCAACGTTAAGAATTGGCATAAAAAAACCGTGCAACTTTAGCATAATATTCAAAACAACTAACCTCAGCAGCACTAATTTTATCTGGGCGAGAAACATAATCTTCCAGGTCCACCTCATCACTAAGGTTCATTTTAGCAGTGCAAACCTGCAAACATACAAAAATTTTACCAAGTTCTTGACTTTCATAAAATAGGAATCAACAGAAAAACGATGAACTCATAAGACAAGTCAGGAGTAGTACAACATGTATAATTTAAATACTCCAGGAAGAACAAGCAATACGTAACTTATGGCAACGGAGCATTAAATTACCGAAGACAGATTAAAGCCACAAAGGAACATCAAAGAACTTACTTGAAATACCAGCCTCTTCTGTCGTCTATCGGGCAAAGGGAACTCAATCTTTCGATCAAGCCTTCCAGGTCGCAGAAGTGCAGGGTCCAAAGTGTCAGCTCTATTGGTTGCCATGATGACTTTAACATTCACAGTTTGATCAAACCCATCCATCTAATAAAGACCATCATAAGAACCATAAGAGGAATCAGCAAGAAATGGAGGGAAAATGCATATCTGAATATACTATCATCAAGAAATTTTTTCCAAACCTGAACTTTAATCTCTCATTCATACCTGATTCAGGAGTTCCATGAGAATACGCTGAACTTCTCTATCCGCTCCTGTTTGGGCATCAAACCTAGCTGTGGCAATAGCATCGACCTCATCAATAAAGATAATTGCAGGGGCATTTTCTTTAGCCAGCCGGAAAACATCACGCACCATCCGTGGACCCTGAAATGGAAATCAAAAATTAAATTAATAAAGATGGAAACAAAGTAATACCTGGTGGACATGAATGTTTTGAAAGGCTAAAAGTCACCTTAAAGCATTTTACTTTATAGAGGTGCGGTGTAAGACTCAATCATCAATCTTAAGGAAAAGCAAGAAAAAACTCATAAACAATCACATTAGTCGTACAAATCTACGATAACCAAAATAATAGTAATCATCATAGTCATTAATACACAGCCAATTAAATCATGAAGTTTAAAATTTACTATTTTGATTGAAAATTATCCTCTAAAGAATTTAAAAGGAAGAGGACTACATTTTTTAATGTTATCGTGATTCAAGAGGTACATCTTTTGTTGTTAAATTGGTAGAGGGTGTTTAAAGGAGACGGACATAAGAACAAAAAAAGGTTTTCTTTTTTTCTTTTCAGACAATTAAGCTGAATCAATAATTTAGATGCAAACTGAAAGTAGGTTAAATCACAACAAATAATGAACATAAGAAATAACATAAAATCAATTGATGCTGAAGCCTCAAGATTCTCAAGGCGTAAGACTCTCTTCTATCTCAAAGATTAAGCATTTTCTATAGCCTCAAATTGACATGACCCCAAAGGCATGATCCCCAATCACCAACTAAAACACTAGCACATTTAATTTGAAGTTGAATAAATGCATAGGTGCAATAGAGAAACACATAAACTGGATAAGAAAGCTTACCCGACAAGACAAGAAATGATTAAAGCATAACAATGATTAGAACATTGCACACATGTAGACACGATTAAACGAGGTGAAGCTAGGTGATCATGAATAAATATTTTTTTAGGAGTAAGAGTTACTCATATCATACCTCGCCCAAATACTTCTGAACAAATTCAGAGCCAACAACTCTGATGAAGGCTGCTGTCGTATGATTAGCAACAGCCTTGGCCAGCATGGTCTTACCAGTGCCAGGGGGACCATAAAGCAAAACACCACGAGGAGGATCAATTCCAATTTGTTTGTATAGCTCATGGTGAGTGAGAGGCAGCTCCACTGCTTCTCGAATCTCTTGCTTTTGAATGTCACATCCACCAATATCCTTACAAAATAGTAGATACAAAAGCGTGAGGAGGAATATTACTAATACTATTTTAACTCGGTTCCCTCTCCGCTATTCCTAATTTACAGTGGGACAGTTGAAAATAAAATTTTATTGGCGAAGTCATGACAGCTAGTTCAACAGCAGACCCTACTCAGTCAGCAACCACAAGACAATTACAATAAATGATCTGGATAAATAAAGAAGAGAAGGTTAAATAACTTCACACTTGCCCGTCCCCCTTATTTTTTTTAACTAAAGCTACAGTTTAAACAACTAACCCAAGTCCGGAAAAACTGTCATCAGAGATAATAGGAGGAACAGAGTCCCACCAAATAAAATCATTGATAAAAGACAGCCCGTATCGAGCAAGCCGGTGAGCAGCCCCGTCCCCGTTCAGAATGCATAAGACAATAACAAGGATTTCAACACCACTTAATAGATAGGCTTCAATCTTTTGAAAAAAAGAATAAGATTGTGGGCTATAATTTGACGTTCCCTTCCTTTCCCTCTTCTAAACCTTTCCTCCTTTCCTCTCTTCTGAAATTGCGTTTCTTATATGTCGATCAACTTTTAGCGTATACCGCTTCCCAGAATGCTTTTTTTGGGATACAGAATATCATGCCACGAAATGAAGATTCAATCCTTTATGAAATAAACAACAAACTTTAAACTTGTATAGTAACTTATTACTGGATGAAACACCTAAGACCGTGCTAATGTGAAATATCTTATACAGCAAAAATATGCTTACATCTTTCCATCAGATGTTGAAACCAAATTTCTATAAGATTGGCAGTCTGAGTATGGCTAACATATATTTCCACTCATCCAGCGATTCCTAGCTGGTTGTTCACCCTAATTTTGACACTGGCAGAGACCTGAAGAGCCTAATTTTGTTCACCATAATTTCACATCTCATCGGTTTAATTTTCCCTAGCATAAATGTTAGATGAGTATTTTCTTGCGCTTGGATGACAGTGATCCTAGCAGCTCAAAAAACAGAGAACGTCCGTGAAAATGGAAAGTAAAACAAACAACATCAACGTAAACTTCTGACTAGAAGGTGGAAACCCTAAGTTTCTCTTGGTGTCATAAAAACCCAAATCAAGCATCAAATGAAAGAACGAAATTAAAGTAATTGACTCCGAGTATCGAGAGGAGTTTACATTATAGGTAACATCAGGCTTCTCCGACTGGCTAAGAAGCGAGATACTTGAATCGGCCTCGGGTGGCAAGACATCAACAAGGGCATTAGAATGGCGGTGCAATGCAACAGAAGCCGAGGGCTTCAGAAGTTCCCGATTGATAGTGCTAAGAATCCTCACATAGTAATTAGAGCCTGTTGTGGATCCAACAATACCATTATTCTGATCAACCATCTCCATAAACTGACCAATCACAAGGGGCACCGACTGGATTCTCTTGACTTCCTCCTGCGCACGCAGAAGCTCCCGCTTCAGATTCTTCTGCTCATCCTTCACGTACTCTTCCTGGATGTCGATAAACTCTAACTGCCGTTGCAGCGACTTCTGGCGACTATAGAGGTCGTCTTCGTCGGAGCACTGCTCCACCAAGCCCTGAAGGTCAGATCTCGTAGAGGGAATTGACGCTGGAGGCTCCATCAAAGGTTTTGGGTCCAGAACTACAGCTGAGGCCGCCATTGACGCTACGAGAATGTTGTTCTTCCTTATTCTACTGCCCGCCGAGAAGAGAATGCAGAAAGAAAAGTGAAGTGAAGAGCAAGAAATCTAAAGCATAAGCCGCTGCAGCTGGTGCAATTCTTATACTTTGGGTCGCATGTCCATCATACCGACGTCGTTCGGTTTCATACAGCAAGTTTGGGTGGGGGATCTGGCCCATGTACTGTTACTACTGCCTATTCTCATCTTTCCAGCCCAAAGCACTAAAAAATGCGAGAACTACATAAATGTCATTTTTGAGCCATCTATGTAGATAAATGATCCGTCATATTTATTTTTTTAATAAATATGACTAGTGGTCTTCATTAAAAAATGATAATTATTATATTGTCCTTCAAAAATCCCAAGCAAAAATCACGGGAGGTGTGCATTTAAAGCACACACGCACTTGCATTTTAAAAAATAAAAATAAAAACAACGCACTGGCATGCATAGCCACTATTCACGCCATCAGTGCACAACAAAAATCATTGTGGACTGACTATGCATTGTGCACTGTGTATTTTTTTTATTAAAAAAAGAGTTTACACATAAGATATATAAATTAAATATTTATGGTATTTAATATAAATATTGGTTTATTTTTGTCTATGAACACCATAATAATTTGAAACATTGAACACTCTTACTGGTATCTAATTTAAATATTAGTTTATTTTTATTTATGAACATCAGATATGCGTAAGATATATAAATTACATATGGATGATATCCAATTTTATACCGACGTCGTTCGGTTTCATACAGCAAGTTTGGGCAGGGGGATCTGGCCCATGTATTGTTACAACTGCCTCTGCTCATCTTTCCAGCCCAAATCACTAAAAAAATGGGAGAACTACAGAAATGACATTTTTGGTCATCTATGTAGATAAATGGCCGGTCATATTTTTTTTAACAAATATGGCCGGTGGTCCTCACTAAAAAAAGAATAACTATTATGTTGCCCTTCAAAAACCGCAGGCAAAAATCACGGGACGCGTGCGTTTAAAACACACGAGCACGCGCATTTTTAAAAAAAAAATAAAAAACAACGCACTCGCGTGCATAGCCATTATGCACTGCGCATTGTGTACTTTTTTATTATTAGAAAAAGAGTTTACACATAAGGTATATAAATTAAATACTTATGATATTTAATTTAAATATCGGTTTGTTTTTGTCTATGAACACCATAATAATTTGAAACATTGAACATCCTTACTCTAGCTGTGCGAAAATTATGGTATCTAATTTAAATACTGGTTTATTTTTTTATGAACACCAAATATGCCTAAGGTATATAAATCAAATACATATGGTATCCAATTTCATACAATTGAGTAGAACAAGATCCAAAAAAACGTGTAGTGTACCGTATGATAACCCTAACACAGTTGTCATCCAACTTGGATAATGGGGGAAAGCTCACATACATTATATATGGGACAACTGTAAAAATGGCCCCTTTCCTAGCTCAAGTTGCAAAAATGTCCAGGGAATTTTTATATTACAAAAATGGCCAAAATATAGTAGATAATTTATTTACCACCGTGTAATTTTGGTAAATAAATTATTTATCAAAGTCATATTTGGACCATTTTTGTAAATAAAATTTTTTCGGTCATTTTTGCAACTCCACCCCCGAAACATGTCTTTTCCTGTTATTTTTCTTATATTATTATATAGCATACAAAAATGTACTTTCATCGTTGGATTATATCTTGTGAAGCCCACAAGTATAATCAAAGGGTAATTTTAACACTTTGTTTGTATAAGATATGCAAGGTCATATGTGTTAGATTTTCTCCTATTTGAATCATCGTCTTCCTTGAAGATCTCTGCAACAAAAATGTTCATTGTTCCCAACAAGTCGAAGAACGACAAGCACTCCTAACGAACGGTGATGAACGTAACATCGAGGAATGAACCACGAACGGTGATGAACGACGACCATCGACAAACCCACGCCGTGAACCCTCAGCTTCGAAAATAAAAACCCCCGCATAACTGAAACCCACAGCTCCAAGGGAAATGACCAGGAAGGGAAATAAAAATTTTAAAACTTAACAAAGCAGTGCCACGTGTTTTGTAAAAAAATGGACAAATGTACAACGGCCCTCCACAAGTGGTGAAATATGCAATTTTCTCTAAAAATAAGAAAAATGACATAGATAGGCCACTTTCATAGTGGTAAGTTAGTAATTGACCTAAATAAAATTGAAATAGATAACTGATAATTTCTATTTTATTTTATTTTATTTTATTATGATTTGTATATAATACTTTTATCTCATGTTTCTACTAAGATTTTTAGTTATTTTTTTAAATTTAAATATGATAACTTCTTTAAACCTGTGTGGTTATAATATTATTTGTTTAGTGAAATACAAATTTCATATTAAGTGAACGTTTTGTTATTACAAATTTACAAATAATATTTATATTATGATCAAACGTAAGCAATAATGAAACGTAAGCAATATATTAACGATCATAAAATATGTATTAACATTTATTTAGGATAATGTATAATATTATATTAACGTTTATTTAAGATGATATTAACATTTTATTCCGTATATGATGTAATATTTAGAGTGTTAACGCCTAATATGATATTAACGTTTATTCAAGATATGATATAAACGCTAACAAATAAATTAACAATCAAATAATATGATATTAAAAACTTTTTAGAATGATTTAATATTGAATAAATATAGTATTAACATCAGATAACATTATATTAACATTTATTGAAGATCATAATTATTTCTAATATTGTATTAACATTTATTTAATATAATTATGAATGGTAAAATTTGATGAAAAGGAGACGGAACCTAAGTTTGGGGAAAAATATTAACGATAAAATTTGTAATTAAATTAAAAAAATAAAATTATCCGTAACATCTATAACTACTCCGACAAATATGAGATAATTGATGTCATTACTATTTAATTTATTAATTAAATAATACAAAATCTGAAAATATATTACAAATAAGGGTACTTTAGACAACCCACAAACTATTTAAATTACATATCTAAAAAGGACTATTTATCTACTATATATTTTTGGCTAAAAAGTGATCCATCCATTAAGATTTTTGAAAAAAAGGGATTAAAGCCCTATCTAGATGGTATTCCAAACACCACCAAGTAATCGTTATTTTGTTCTTTGGAAATTATAGTGAATGGCCTATTTTTTTAATAGTTTTAGTATTTGAGTCAATCATTCTCCTATCTCTTTCACGATCTCTTACTTTCTCTACATCATCCTCCTTCCCTATTTCTATGTCTCTCTCGCAATCTCTTTGTTTCTCTCTATCGCGCTCATTCTCTCTCTCTCTCTCTCTCTCATGCTCTCCCTCGTTTTCTCTATCACTCTCATTCTTATGCTCAGGTGAGCAAAGGGAAGGAGATGTGATTCAGAAATTAGATTATTGTAATTCAGAAATTAGGGGTTATGTTTAAGAGTTGTGATTCATTTTGCTCATCTTCTGCAATTAGGGATTATGATTCAGAACCCTCTCTCTGAAACTAGATCAGATCGAGAAAGAACAGCAGAGTGATTCAGAAATCTTTCTCTAAAATATACATGGTATATTAAAATATACTAGTATATTTTAAGGAAAAATACACGGACACCCCCTGAGGTTTGCCTAAAAGACACGGACACTTCGTCTAGTTTCAAAAAAGACATAGAACTCCATTGACATTTTATTTTGTAGACAAAAAAACCCAAAAATGTTAATTTTTTTAAGAGCGTTAATTTTTTTCAAAAACATACCAAGAATTCCTTTAATCAATCTTTTTGTTAACGAGTTCTTGGGTTATATCAAACTTGAATTTTTGGGTTATATCAAACCCACCATTTTGATATAATCTAAAGAAGTAGAGAAGAAATAGAGCATCAACGTGAAAAAGAAGAAGGAGAAGAGGAGCCGCGAGACATCATAGAACCTCCGTGAAATGGGGTATTTTGTTCCCATCAGGTATTTTTGTTCCACTCTGTTCTTCACCTCCTCCCTCCGTCACCTACCTCCTCCCTCCGTCACCTTCCTCTGAGTGGACCCTTGCCCTTTAAATCTGTAACTTTTTGTTTTGAACATATACTAGTCTCATTAATTGCATCTCATTCTACAGTTGAAATTTCTAATTTGTTGCTAATGTAAATGAGTTTCTGAACAATTTCAAAATGAGGGCTATAACACTCTCCAATAATCCAATTGAATGTTTCTTCTCCCAAAATACAAAAATCACAAGTTTATAAACAGCAGACCCAAATTTATTTTCTCAATCCATTTTGTGACCCATATTTACTTTCAAACCCACCAATTTGATATATTGTTCCTAAGCATCCTTTGCCGAGCTCTGTACATGTGTGCACCTCTCGTCATTCACATAATTGACCGTTATGACTTCGACTCGCCAATGTGATACATGTCACTCCTATGAATTACTACCACATGTCAGCTTTGGCTTTTCAACATGATTGTCAAATCTACGTCAGCGATCGACGGAGACAAAGTGTTTACTGTATTATTTATTCTTTCTATATAATCACTCATATCCTTGTAACCACTAAGTCAAGTGACAAAGACTTAAACACTCTTGCCTGGGAACATATCTGGGGGTTGTGGTCTGGTAGGATTTGGATGAGGTTCGCTGTACTGGAAATGATATCCCTTCACCAGTATGGCCTCTTTGAGGGCGGTGGATGTGCCATCTTCCCAATCGCATGAATGGATTTAGTTTTTAGGACACCTCTCGGGAGGGGTCCCAGAGAACATCGCCTATCTTGTCGACGTGGCGTGCTCTCCGTGTTATTCCTTCCTAGATTCAATGCCACTGCACGTGACACATGGCGCAATATAAAATGTAGCGGACATGAGAATCCTCCCCATAAATACCCTAGCCCACATGCTTATGGTTATATTAAGTAATGAGTGGACGTTGCCATCTCAACAAGCTTGTCGGTGTGTCATTATGTAGGGTCCATTGCCAATTAGTGAAGGGATTAATTAGAGCGGACCCTATATGGTAGCTTTTCTATAGATAGAGACATTTTCTTTCATTATAAATGACTTTTTTTGCCTTGGCTTCATATTTCCACTTATTAGACTTAGAGAATTCTCTCTGAAATTCTACTCCCAATAGCATTTTATCACCTTCCATGGAATGGCTCAAAGTGCTCGTCCTTCATCCTGTCAGACTTTAACTTTCACATTTTCATGTTATATTTTTTGTTTATTGTTACTAGATCACACCTGTAACTTTAACATTTTCATGTTAAAAAAATGTCTTTGCATACATGCCAAGGTGTGGACGCCATTGCATGTCTCATGCAAAGGCGGATTGTCCAACACGCCTTTGCATAAGACATGCAAATGTGTGTTGCAAAGGCGTCCAATGAGGCCTTTGCATGCCAAACGTGAGGTGTTCTGACACCTCGGATGTTTCGACATCACTACAGAGTCCGTAAAGTCAGTATTCCACCATGTCCTATCATACTATTTCTTTTTATGTTGTGATTAATTGTTTTGGCGCCTATCCCGCCAATGTAGTATCACAAATGTATGATATTAATGACTAAATTTATTTTTATAATTTTTTATTGGCATCTAATTATTATTTATGAACTTCGTATATGTGCATTTGAGTATTTATCTATTTTACAAAATTTACTCATTCTCCTTAAAAAATTGTTGTATTTACAAGGTACTCAACATGGAACCGCTACACATGCCACCATGCTGTCATAGTTCATTTGTCATTACATTACGATAGCATATCTATCGTTGCTTGCACCTACAATTATACTTCCATGACATACCTGCAATTGTGTTCCCATAACACAAATGCCATAAATGCCAAGACGATGCCAATGATGTGATTTACAATCAATGCTTAAATGTTCACCATTTATTGTGATGTCATAGTTTATTTGCATTGGATTGTCATATCACATCTATCACATTACGATAACACAACTACCACTATATTGTCATAATACACTTGCCATTGCGCTAATGTTGCATACCAGTCACTATGCTCTTATAGCATAACCACAATCACGATGGAGCCTCCTATGGTACACTGATAAAGGAACCTCTAGCAAATCATCTGCGACGTAATTATTATATATCAAAATGATGCTTCATGATGTGATCTACAAATATATCTCCCATGACACCTTATATCGATGCCTCATGTGATACTTTATGGTTGCACACTATTACGGTACTTCCCATGAAACGTGTGATAGAAAGAAGATTCTCACACTAGCTCACTTATGCCAATGACATCTCTCATGGTCGGTCGTTCACACTACCATATCTTTAAATGGAAAGCTCCATGCGATAGTGGTTTATGATGGATCTCAATTCTAAGTATGCTATCACAGGTCACTTAGAATGAGTATTTCACTTTGCCAGGTACGCTCGTGGTAACGATAAATTTTCATGTGGTGTATACTGGGTCTGGATGTTTCTCATCTCTAAGTTGCATGTTTTATGTCACTTAGAATGAATATTTCACTTCGCCAGGTACACTCGTGGTAACAAAATATTATCATGTGATGTATGCTGGTTCTGGACGTTTCTCATCTCTAAGATGCCTGTTACATGTCACTTAGAATGAGTATCTCACTTTACCAGGTACGCCTGTGGTAATGACAAATTATCATGCGGTGTTTTCTGGGTCTGGACGTTTCTCATCTCTAAGTAGCCTATTACAGGTAGCTTAGAATGAGTATCTCACTTCGCCAGGTACGCCCGTGGTAGTGACAAATTATCATGCGGTGTATGCTGGGTCTGGACGTTTCTCATATCTAAGTTGCATGTTACAGGTCACTTAAAATGAGTATTTCACTTTGCCCGGTATGCCTATGGTAATGATAAATTATCATGCGGTGTATGCTGGGTCTAGACATTTCTCATATCTAAGTTGCCTATTACAAGTCACTTAGAATGAGTATTTCACTTTGCCAGGTGCACCCGTGATAACAAAAAATTATCATGTGGTGTATGTTAGGTATGGACATTTCTCGTCTCTAAGTTTCCTGTTACAGGTCACTTAAAATGAGTGTTTCACTTCGCCGGGTATGCCTGTGGTAATGACAAATTATCACTAGGTCTATGCTGGGACTGGACGTTTGCCATCTCTAAGTTGCCTATTATAGGTCACTTAGAATGAGTATTTCACTTTGCCAAGTATGCATGTGGTAATGATAAATTATCACGAGGTCTATGCTGGGACTGGAAGTTTCTCATCTCTAAGTGTGCTCGCAATGGTCACTTGGAATGAATATTTCACTTCGCCATGTATGCATGTGGTAATGACAAATTATCACAAGGTATATGCCGGGACTAGACGATTCTTGTCTCTAAGTCTACCTATCACATGTTATTTGGATTAAGTGTTTCACTTTTCCATGAACGCTTGTACTAATTACATCGTGCATGTAAAATAATCACTCATTGATGTCTTTATGTTTTACTTGATGATAACTTCATCGTCCTCATATGATATTTGATATTATGATTTTGATGTTATCACATGGTGACCAATATCCACTATATGCGCATTGATGTTATCATATATTACGTAGGATGTCATTACACTACAAGAAAAATCACTTATTGCGACAGTTTTGGAAGGTTTCGGCGTGGTTTTTTGAACCGCCGGAGGACAATCGCTAAAATTTGGCCAATAGTGGCGGTTTTATAATACCAATGCCGGTGGTGTAAAACCACCGGCAAAAGAGTAATGAAATTTAAAAAATATTGCGGCGGTTTACAAAACCACCACTAATGTTATCATGTTTTTTAAATTGGGTTGTTTAAACGAACTGAACCAAGAAGATTTTACGAACAACCAAGGTTTCAACAAATACTAAATACAAATAATAATAAAAAAACATACTACATCAAAATTCACAAATGGGGCACTCATAAACATAAACACTCCCTAATCGTGTCCTGCCCAAACCAAACCAAAAAATGCATAAAAGACTGCATTATACAAAAATAAACAAAAACTTAGACTAAAATTTCAAATTAGATACTAAAGGTATCATCAAATAACGTCAATCCAAGGTAAAGGACCTTGCATTATTTGGTTTGGTTTTGGCAAAAATATCACAAAAATATCAGTTCCAGCATTTTAAAAAAATTTAAATATATTATTAATGACCTTGCATTATTAAGAATAAGAAGAAGCTAAAGTTATGAAGATATTTACTACGTAGATGTGATTGTATGTGTGTGTATAAGCTTCTGGAATTCTTTGACATGTAAAAGAACTAAAATTTTATACACAACTTGAGTATTGAATGAAAGATTATAAAATTAATATGAACGCATCAATAAATTTTTTTAATTATATCAAAACAACTCACACACAAAAAGTTTCACTCATTTTACAGATAAAGGATGAGTAAGAGAAACTGATAGAGAAACAAACAACTATTTGTGGATTTCAATTGTCACAAAGTAGATAGAGAAACAAACAACTTCCTACATACCAATCTAGCATGCATAACTTGACAAGATTGGACCTCAAACAAATTCAATTTTAAAGAATAATGGTAATGACTAATTCAAGAAATATAAATCAGATTTCAACAATAATTCAACATTTTCTTGCACCTATGATAAATTCAAATTCCTAAAAATCTCAAAGCAAGCATAATCGAACATAATTCATACCCTAAAGCAATTCGTTAGGACTAAGGCACCAACCAAGTGCCCCTAAATTTTATTTTGCTTGTTCAACTAACTTAACTCCTAGTATTGGAATTGCTCCCTTGCTAATGCACCAGTTACAATGTGAACCAGAGAACCGCGATGAAAAAGGTAGAAAGTCATAGTGAGAAATAGACCCACGAGGAAGACCACCACCACGAGCACGTCAACGAACCCGCCACCACCATGAGTAGAATCGCGACCAGAGAGTCGTGGTGAGAAACAGACCCATGAGGAATACCACCACCACAAGCAGGTCGACGAACCCACCACCACGAGCAGAATCGTGACGAACCCACCACCACAAGCAGAATCGCGACGAACCCACCACCACCACGAGCAAAATCACGCACCAAAGAGCCGTGACGAGAAATCATGGTGGAAGAGCTTACAGCGGAGAACTTGTGGTGGAGAAATCGTCGGTATCTGATGTGCGTTTTGAGAAGAAGAAGGGTGATTCCGCGCGAGTTTAGGAGAAAAGAAAAATTAGGGATTTAAATGATTTGTAGCGGTGGTTCACACTTAAAAACCACCGGAAATATATATTATTTTATTTTTTGCAAACATTCAGCGGCGGTTTACAAGAGCCACCGCTATATGTCGATCTATAGGACGATTTTTAAAAATTAGTCGCCGTAAGTTTGACCATTTTTTCCAGCGGTTGGAATAACCGTTGCCGTTAAACCGCCGAGGAAAACCATTTTTCTTGTACTGTTAATTGATGTTATTGTTTATTAATATAATTGACATTCTTATATAATGCTACTTACAATTATGAAATTTCACTGCTGTCACGAATTCTCCTCAAAAAATGAAACTTGACTGTTGAAACATGATTCATTAAATGGAGAGAATTTGCTGAAACTTTAAATAAGTTGGTAGGCATTTCGCCATTAGGCCAACATATGAAAATATGTCTATGATCTTTCAAGTGTGGTCATGATGAATGGTTTAAATGTTCATACATATATGTGCCTTTCTTAGGAAATTTCATTCTAATTTCATGCATATATGCAACTTCTTAGGCATACTCATGCAAGTTTTTATGTATTTGTGCCTTCAAATGGTGAACCGTCTGAGGATGACACTTGAAGTAATATTATTTTATTTACTTTGGGAGATTTCACCCACACTCTTATGTTTATCATTGAAAGTGCATATATGCTTACTATTTGATTGGTTTTTTTCCGGTGGTTGGAATAACCGTCACCATTAAACCGCTGAGGAAAACCATTTTTCTTGTACTGTTAATTGATGTTATTGTTTACTAATATAACTGAAATTCTTATATAATGCTACTTACAATTATGAAACTTCGCTGCTGTCACAAATTCTTCTCCAAAGCGGAACTTGACTGTTGAAACATGATTCATTAAAAGGAGAGAATTCGCTGAAACTTTAAATAAGTTGGTAGGCATTTCGCCATTAGGCCAACATATGAAAATATGTCTATGATCTTTCAAGTTTGGCCATGATGAGTGGTTTAAATGTTCACACACATATATATGTGCCTTTCTTAGGAAATTTCATTCTAATTTCATGCATATGCACATTCTTAGGCAGTATCATGCAAGTTTTTATGTATTTGTGCCTTCAAATGGCGAAACGTCTGAGAATGACACTTGAAGTAATATTATTTTATTTACTTTGGGAGATTTCACCCACACTATTATGTTTATCATTGAAAGTGCATATATGTTTACTATTTGATTGGTTTTTTTTTTCGGCGGTTGGAATAACCGTCGCCATTAAACCGCCGAGGAAAACCATTTTTCTTGTACTGTTAATTGATGTTATCGTTTACTAATATAACTGAAATTCTTATATAATGCTACTTACAATTATGAAATTTCACTGCTGTCACAAATTCTCCTCAAAAAGTGGAACTTGACTGTTGAAACATGATTCATTAAAAGGAGAGAATTCGCTGAAACTTTAAATAAGTTGGTAGGCATTTCGCCATTAGGCCAACATATGAAAATATGTCTATGATCTTTCAAGTGTGGCCATGATGAGTGGTTTAAATGTTCACACACACACANCATATATATATATATATATATATATATGTGCCTTTCTTAGGAAATTTCATTCTAATTTCATGCATGTGCACCTACTTAGGCAGTATCATGCAAGTTTTTATGTATTGGTGCCTTCAAAAATGGTGAACCGTCTGAGGATGACACTTGATGTAATATTATTTTATTTACTTTGGGAGATTTTTCCCACACTATTATGTTTATCATTCAAAGTTCATATATGCTTACTATTTGAAAAACTTTCTAGATAACGTCACAGAATGACTATGATGTATAACCACATTGTTAAACATTACCATTCACACGCAAGTAAATTGACTATGATGTATACCTACTTGATTTTATCAATCATCATATCAAATGGAAATGAAAAAATATTACAAACATGCACTTGTTACATCTATTGTCATATATATCTAGTTGCATTAAAGTCATTTTTTTAAAGTTCACGTTTATCTTTAAGCATTATGGCATATGTTCCTGACATGCGTACTGAGTTATTTCTCGATGAGTTCCGCCCCAGGGCTATAGTAACAAAGATGAAATTACATGAAAGATTTAGTGGAGAAACATTCATGATCAAAGTTGAACATCTCACAATTTGGTGGTTCATCAAGAAAGATTACAACACACACACCGAGACAATGTACAAGTTCACCTACTATGCATTTTAACTTGTACATAGGGATAAATGTATATGATGGTTGACTTTTATGACTTCGACTCGCCAATGTGGTACACGTCGCTCCTATGAATTACTGCCACGTGTCAACTTTGACTTTTCAACATGATTGCCGAATCTGTCAGTGATCGACGGACATAAAGTGTTTATTGTATTACTTATTATTTCTATGTAATCACTCATATCCTTGTAACCACTAAGTCAAGTGACATATACTTAAGTAAGTCTCTTACTTGGGAACACATCTGAGGGATGTGGTCTGGTAGAATTTGGACGAGGTTCTTTATACTGGAAAGTATATCCCTTCACAAGTATGACCTCTTTGAGGGCTATGGATGTGCCGTCTTCCCATTGCGAGAAAGGACTTAGTTGTTAAGATATCCTTCGAGAGGGGTCCCAGATGAATACCGCCTATCTCATCATTATTGACGAGCCCATAATTTATAATTATGACAAATGTTGAGTAAACGTTGCCACTTTAACAAGCTTGTTGAGGTGTCATTACGTAGGGTCCACTACCAATTAGACACTAGATTAATTGGAGTGGATCCCGCATGGAAGCTTATCTATAAATAAAGATCTTCCTTTCATTGTAAATGATTTTTGGATACTTTTGACACTTAGAGAATTCTCTTTGAATTCCTCATTCTAAGAGCATTTTGTCACCTTCCATAGGCTGGCTTAGAGTACTCATCCTTCACCCTTTAGATCCCAACCTCCATGTTCCCAAGCTATATTTATCATTTATTGTGATTAGATCACACCAATTACTGCACTCACGTGATGTCACAATCACACCCCATTAGCATCTGAACATTTTTTTTATGTTGGTTCTGCACGACCATGATAACATGAAATAACCATGTCTGGTGTCTCAATTACAGTATTCAGGTCAACTGCTGCCTCAATGATGACAAAATCACCTTAACAGGCGGGTTGACGATTTGTCGCTAAGTGCACCCGGGGTAATGACAAATTTACCATGAGGGGTGACTTAGGACTGAGCATGTAAATGTGGAACTTAGTAGCTATCACGAATGCTCCTCCAAAAGTGGAACTTGGCCGTTGAAACATGATTTATTAAAAGGAGAGAATTCACCAAAACTTTAAATAAGTTGGTAGGCGTTTCGTCGTTAGGCCAACACATGGAAATGAATATATGATCTTTAAGTGTGCCTATGATTGGTGGTTTAAATGTTCACACATATATGTTCCTTCTTAGGAAGTTTCATTCTATTTTCATGTATATATGCGCCTTCTTAGGCAATATCATGTAAATTTATATGTATATGCACCTTCAAAGGCTGAATCGTCTGACGATGACACTTCATGTAATGATATTTTATTTGCTTGAAAAGTCTCGCTCATACTATTATGTTTATCATTAAAAATGCATCTATGCTTACTTATTTGAAAACTTTCCAAATGGAATCATTGAATGTGATTTTATCTCCACAAGTAGAGGTTACAAACATATTGCCAAACATTATCATTCACGTGAAAGTAAATTGGCGATAAGATAGATCATCATACCACATGGAAATGCAAGAAAATTTTGCAAACATACATTTGACATCTACTGTCATACATATCTAATTATACTAATGTGATATTTGAAAGTTCATGTTTCCCAATAAGTATTATGACATATGCTCCTGGTATGCATCTTCACAGTCGAGCCATTCTTGGTGAGTTCCATCCTGGTTAATTCTCTCAGTTCATCCAGATCATTAATATCAGAAAGTGATGGTATGTTTATTCGTGACTATGATGAGCTATCTCTAGTAATGTTGAATATTGACACATCATTGAGCTTTATATGAAGCATGGTATAGTAAGAGAATATCACTTGTCATGATACACGGGTATTTGAACACGCATTGTGAACATACATACGGTACATATATTATCATGTATACTCTTTCGTGCTAACCTTCAACATAAGGTTGTGCATTACGGTTCGATGTAGCCAAATACTTCTTACATCTCTTATTGGAGGCTAAATGAAAGTAATCGGTACATAATCACATCTAGTTTGGGGTTATATGAACAAAGATGACCTTACATGACTGATTTAGTTTAGAAACATTCGTCATCAAAGTTGAACATCTCACAATTCGGTGGCTCATCAAGGAAGATCACAACACGCACCGAGACTATGCACAAATTCAACTGCTATGCATTTGAACTTGCATAGGGGGCTAATGTACATGGGTGCACCTCTCGTCATTCACTTGGTTTACCGATATGACTTCGACTCGCCAACGTGGCATATGTCACTCCTATGAATTAGTGTCATGTGTCAGTTTTGACTTTTCAACATAATTGTCGAATCCAAGTCAATGACCATTGGACACAAGTGTTTATTGTATTTGTAATACCTCGATTCCCGAGGGTTAAACATGCTTGAAATTTCACAATTTAAAAAAAATCTCAATTCAATTAAAACCCTAATTTGAGGAAACCCCAAATTGAAAACCCTAATTTTACCCTAATTTTAACGTTAAATAGCAGAAGTATAAACTTATTTTAAAAGAATATTAACTCATTAAACTGAAATAAATGATTCATTAAACTGTAATAAAGTGAAGCACGAAAATCCATAAGACATGGAAGTTAAACATGAATACTCATAAATTTTTGAAATAATTGAAGTCAAACTGAAGTTATAATGTTATAATTTTAAAAATCATAACCATGCTTGTTATGGAAATCCCTCACTCCTGGTGCTCACCATCACCTACAACACAATCATCTATAGGGGGTGAGTATTAAAAATACTCAGTAAGTAAATCACATACTAATAAGTTTCACATGACATAAATGTAAGCATATAACTCGCACAAATTTATTTCACACGTTCACTGGTCACATAAAATTCTTGTAATAACACACTGATTTCATGGTTAACATACAACTTGAACTTGTACTTATACATGTCAATACTTATACTTGATTGATCATAATTCGACTAGACATATCCCTCGATTAACAACCTAACCAGAACTGTCAATTAAGGTTATCTGAACCTTAATGACACTAACATGAACATGGTGACACCTAACCGTATAATTTGATAACATGACGTGAACAATCTGGTTACTTAATAACCAAGGGTATGACTAAGTCTACTTCTTATTTACTTATCACCTTACTTGAATTAATATTCATAACTCACATTATCACATATACATGAGTAAACATATAACTTGTTCACGAACATAAACGATCTAACTATTACATGCATAACTCAAAATATAATCGTAAATAACATGGTAAATAATTTCATCGTAATATGAAAAATAAATAAAACACTTGATCATAAGGTTGAACATAAATAAATAATAAACAATTTCACATTATATATTCTACACTTATAACATATGAACCAAATTATTATGTAAATCCACTTACCTAGATTCGCTAAGAATTAAATTCAGCAACTAATGACCTGAAATCCTAGAATCCCATATCACAACAAATTGATATAATATCTGCAATTATTTAATTAACTAAACGAGATTAGGAACATGTGGAAACCACATCGGGTGTAAATTATCAAGCGGTTTAAAACGGTTCAACAAGGTTCGGGTGGTTTGAACTGATTCGATTCTGCTGTTTTGGGTCGCTTCGGTCTGGTTGAACTGGTCAGGACTGAACATTGACACCTCAACGAGCTTGTCAGTGTGTCATTATGTAGGATTCATTGCCAATTAATCAAAGGATTAATTAGAGCGAACCCCACATGGTAACTTCTCTATAATTAGAGACATTTCCTTTCATTTTAAATGACTTTTTTTTGTCTTGGATTCAAATATCCACTTATTATACTTAGAGAATTCTCTCTGAATTTCTACTCCTAAGAGTATTTTGTCACCTTCCATAGATTGGCTCAAAGTGCTCATCCTCCACCCTGTTAGATTTCAACATCTATGTTCCCAGGCTATATTTGTCATTTATTGTTTCAAAATCACACATGTAACTGTACTCACGTGACGTCACGGTCACACCCTCTTAGCTCCTAAACAAGCTTGATATACTATTCCTAAACTTCCTTTACCGAGCTCGATATACTATTCCTAAGCTTCCTTTACCGAGAATTTTCGTCGATGCCTAGAGCAAATCCTCAAGCTTAAATTGATTCTCCTTGTTGAAGAACATGAGCTTGCTTCGATCTGTTGCAATTGTCCCATCACTATCCACACCTCCATTTAAACCTTCTTCTCGATCCCATAGCAACTCGCGCTCTTCCTGTCCCATAGCTACTCGCGTTCCTCCTCTTCCCACCTTGTATTCGACTTGATAGATTGAATTTTTTTGGGTAATTTGGAGTTTTAGGGTTTAAAGGGAGATTAGGAAATCAATGGGTTTGAAAGGGAGATTGGTCAAAGGATCGAGTTTGAATGGAAATTCAAGTCCGATGTTGGCTCGGGTACGGGTCTCAGGTAAATGTCAAAATTTAAGGTTATTTTGGTCATTTTATTTTAAAATTAACATATTTGTAATAGATTTGACTTATTTATCTTTTCTGAAACTACATGGCATGCCCGGGAGTGTCTGTGTACTTTTCCCTATATTTTAATATACTACGGTCTATTAAAATATATCATAATATATATGTACATAGAATTTTTACAGTTTAAGAAAATGATCATTTTTATAAATATAACTTTTTTCGGTCATTCTCTTACTTAATTTTTAAAAATGGACTACTTCTCTAAATCAGTCTTTGTTGTTTGGTTATTCTGAAAATTATAGCGTAGGTGTAGGAAAAACAGAAGGTGAAGAGAATGTAGATTTTTTCCTTTTTCACTCCTCCTTAGGTTTTTGACACGAATAACATGCTATTTAAAAAATATTCTGAAAATACAATACTCTTGAAAGATATTTCAAAAATGAAATAGTTTTGGTCAGCTTGATAATTGTCTTTTGAAAAGATGAATTCTAGATAGATCAATCTTCTTTCGAAAAGACGATTTCTTCCACACCAGAAAGTTATCGTTTCAAAATAGTAATTTTTGCTTTGCAAAAATCATCTTTGAAAAAAGGATTTCTGGCTGGTACCAATTGATGATTTCTAGACTCTTAGAAATGATGTTTTTCAAAGATAATTTTAGTACAACTTCAACTCTCTACCCATTTTAACTTACACAATCTTAATCTTAATATATTAAAAATGGTTTAAGGAGGAGAAACTTTTGATTCACTATTTTACTCTTCAAACGCTCTTAAAATAGAGTACAATTTAGAATTTTTACATATTTTCTCAAAGAATATTATTATTTTCTATTCAATAATAATTTATTAAAAATAGTTTGTAAAATTAAATATTTTTATATGATTATGTAAATAGAAAACTAATTAACCATAAGATGAGATTTGATTATTTTTAGGCCAACAATAGTTTGTTTCTTAGAAACCCATAAAATTAAATATCATGTAATATTTATGCTATCGGGTCTTTGAAAATTCATATAAATTAATTCAGATAAATATTTTTGAATAAAATAAATTATCTGTTAATATGATACAATCTAACAAATTGATGAATATTTATTTTCAAATAACAATAATATATAATACAATTTCAACAATATTATATAAACAATCTAACGTATGGATTATTACTATTATCTTAATTTAATTTAGATTTAGAATTAATTTTAAAGATACTCTATTTATTTCAACATTAATATTACTTTCAGATTATACATATATTTAAAATTACTTAATACGTGCAGAGCACATATCTTTTGACTAGTCCATAAATATCCAACATGCATTATATCTACAAAATATAGCAACAAATTATTTTATAAACATGTCTTATAAATTAATTTGTTGCTATATTTTGTAAAATGAGCGTATTAATTATGAGATGAAGACATGTTTATAAAATAATTTGTTGCTATATTTTGTAGATATAATGCATGTTGGGTCATTCAACTATATGTTGGAGAGATTCAATACACACTTCATCTTAGAGAAGTCAACAAGAATCATTCATGTCTCAACAAGAATCATAAACGCTTCATCTCATATTTTGAAGTGTGCATTGAATGTCTCCAACATATAGTTGAATGACCCAGCACCAATGACGGAAAAGTGACAAATGATCTCCAACTTTCAATGAAGACAATCAATTGACAAGGATATCAAATAAGGCATGATTGAACTCATCAAATGTCATCTCCTTTTGAATAGCAATCTCCTTGATTAGAGAACAATCATAACAAACTCTCTTTGGCCTGTCTATGACATTACCATTCATGTAACATGAGACTATTATATATTTATCTCCCATTTGTCAACCTAAAATCAATACATAAAATTTTAGAACGAAACCTAAGATTGTACAAAAATCTACACATTCAAACTTTCAGAACTAAAATTTCAAAAGCTATCAACCTATTCATAAATATGATTTTCAAAAACTAAAATTTCAATCAACACGTAACACGCTATAATCACATAACAAACTATAAAATTTCAATTTGAATCATCACATAACTATTAGTCCTATATCTCTATGACAAAGCTTTTGATGATTATGAAAGATTAAAATTTCTTATAAAGTATGCAAGGACTATTGAAAAATTCTCACAAAACATGCAGAACGAAGTTTAAGACGATAATTATTTTAATTAGGAGCACACAAAGAATGGAGATTGAAGATCATAAAAATATTTATTTCATGTAATTTTTATTAGAAGTTTACACATTTTATTTTCCTTTATTAAGCTTAGTTTATTTTGAAATACCTATCCTAAAATTTAGTCTACATATAAGAAAATAACACAAAAAATCTTATCATCTCTTGCACAATAGACAAAATACATCAGATGAAGAGAATATCAAATCACAAACAAAGTAAGTCTCATTTTCATGTAGTTAGATAGATAGATAGATATATAAATAGAGAGAGAGAGAGTTTACCCAAATAGTTTTGGTTATATTGTGTTATTTTGTGTAGGAGTATTATTTACCTTTCAGTCAAAAGATTTTTTTTGTCCTCCTTATTAAGGATGGAGTGTCATTTCTTGTATCTAAATTTAAAATTAATAAAA
This sequence comes from Datisca glomerata, assembly GCA_003255025.1. Taxonomy (NCBI): domain Eukaryota; kingdom Viridiplantae; phylum Streptophyta; class Magnoliopsida; order Cucurbitales; family Datiscaceae; genus Datisca; species Datisca glomerata. The sequence continues at coordinate 2,871,351 of QANY01003152.1, forward strand.
TTTCTCTCCTAATTCCAACCCCCTCTCCTTTATAAATACACTCAATTTCTCTTCTTAAAACATAATCAACCGTCAAGAGACTTGCCCTAAAATTCTTTCGTAACTCTCATAAATCTCTTAATATTTTGAGTTTTATACTTGTAAATTTCTTGAGTAAGCAAGATAATTTTTTGTGAGCTTAGATTAACGATTTTACTCTTTTTAGGGAGGTACTTTAAGTTACCACTTTATCTTAAAACACATCGGTAAGAAGATTTTAGGATTAAAAATCTCCACAGAGGAGAATCAGAGCATGGACGTAGGAAATGGATTTACCAAACTATTTAAGAATATTGTATCCCTATCTTATTCCCCTTTTTCTTTTCTTATTTCTTGCTATTTATTTTTCGCACTTTCATTCTCTGCACTTAATTTATGCACTTTAAGTTACCGTAATTTAAGTATTGCACTTTAAGTTTTTCTAATTTATTTTATTTACTTGCTATAACCTTTTTACATGTACATTATCAGAAGTATTATTTACTTTACCATTTTCACTTATTACTTATTGATTTGTTTGTTTTCAAGCATTAAACTCGTAGAAATTTAGGGCTCACTATTGAACATACATTGAGTGCGAATTTTTTTATTTGAACATGATCACCAATTCACCCCCTCTTGGGTTGTCAGATCAATACTGTAATAACAAGCTATAAAATTTCAATCAACACATCACACAACATTTATAAAAAAAATCAGAAGTTAATTACAATTTTTAAAAATTAAATGACCTAAAAATATACTTAGGGCTTGAGAGAGATGCAAAGTGAGAGAGAGGGAGAGAGCTTGCAAGTGAGGAGAGCTCATGAGTGAGAGTGGGGGGGGGGGAGTTCACATGTGAGAGACAAAGGTTACAGTGAGAGAGAGAGCTAGTGGGTAAGAGTGAGAAAGATAGAGAACTCGTGGACGTGAGAGAGAGGGGTGAAAGAGGGAGAGTAGAGTGAGAGTGTGGAGTGGATGGGTCTGTTGCGAACAAAAAGAAGAAAAAGAAGGAGGATAGAGAATTTTGGGGGGGGGGGGGGCTCGTGAGGGCTAGGGCATTTAATTGCGTCGGGTGAAGTCGTCTTTTGCAAATACATTTTCTCTTAAATTGAAATCGTCATTGCAAAAAATGATAATTGCTTATTTTAAGTGGATATCTTCTTTGCAAAAGATAATTTCTCTTTGTGGAGATATCGTCTTAACAAAAAACAATATCAACTTGCATAAAATCACACCAGCGCTAAATACCACGTTGCCTGGATATCATCTTTCCAAAAGATGAATTCTAGCAACATGTCAAAACCAGTTTAGAATTGGAATTAGCTTCAAATACATTGTATTTGAACATTTTTAAAGGAAAAATTATACTTTTGTACCTCAAACTATCGTTAGTAAATATTTTAAACCCTAAACCATAAAATGTTACACTTTAAACTCTGAATTATCAGAAACTGATAATTAAAACTATAACTTTAGTTTTGTTAACCGGACGTTACTTTTAATCAAAATGACGTTATTTTAGCTTATACAAAAATGACAGTCGTTTTAATATTTGGGTAGGATTATTTTAATACCCAAATACCCCCGATCATCCAAAACCCCTTGTCCACACACCCCCAACCATACGAACAGTCCGCTCCCTCTTCGATATTACACGAAGCTTTACCTTGTTGGAATTTGGAATTAAGTTTTGCGCATGCCTTCATCTTCTCGTTGATCCCACTCCTCTGCCTTTGCCCCACAAACTCCACAATTAAAGCCCACTAGTTTTAAATATAAAAACTGATTAAACCATACCAGAGTTTCAGAACATAAGGATGAAGATGATATTGACCTTTTCTGATAAATTTTGAACTTCAGCAGCTCGGCTCCTCGTCGATGAACTACGAGTGCATCGCTTGGCTGAGGATGGAATCTAATCAACCAATCCTTCAAGCCCGCCCTATTATAATAAGCATGCTTAAATTAAACTATAATTCAAGTTTAATGCCCAAATCTTTGGATCAATTAAGAATGACAAGTAAAAATGATAACTTTATGCATTCCGAGAAGAACAGAGTTCAACCCAACTTTAGAAAAGTTATTTGAGATTCTTTTCCCCCTCCATTTTCAAAGAAACCAAACAGCGCAAAATGGGGAAAGAAGAAGGGTTGATGGAGAAAAAAAGTCTTTAACAGTCATATTCATCAGCTGAAGTAGAAGACACGTTAGCTTCACTTTCTTTTACACAAACACCAAAGGGATCAAATAACAAGCCAGAGCAAGATGGGTTGCCAGCGTCAGTCTAATCAAAGACCGTCAAAAGAGCAGATGGGAAAGAGGTGGAGCTACAAATAAGCCAAGAAGTGATAGACAGAGAAGACGATGGAGATAACAATGAGAATGAGGGAATTGTTTATCGCTATTGTGTACTAAAAAAGAAGAGGAAGATGAACGAAGCAGAATCTGATGAAGAAAAAGAGAAATTTCGTCAGGAGAATAAGACGTCAACGGTCAGCATATCGTCCTGCAGTGTTCGTATGGCATTGAAGAGGGAGTGGAGTGTTCTTATGATGAGGGAAGTAATTGTTTATCTCACATCCTCCTCATATATAAGATCATAGAATTTTCCTTTGTTCTTTAAGAAGTTTAGATCAGATTTAAAGTAATAAAGCCTTCAATATAAAAGTGGGATTTTCAATTCTGTTTAAAACTTCGCAATCATTATGACAATTTAATTAGTCAAACATTTCCATCCGTAAATAAAAAATTAACAGATTTAAAAACTGACAATTCACTAATTAAACTCCTAATATTTCAGTATATTTTTTGTTAAATCGATGTCGATACAATAAACATGTTTTAGAGGAAAAAAACAATCTCCCAACGCAAAACCTATATGAATGAGTAGACTCTACAGTATCACATGTGATTCACCATTAAATCACTCTCGGTTTCGGTTGTAGCATGATCCTAAAAGAAAGGAGATTAATATCATGGAAAGTATAAATTTAGTAAAAAATTATATAAAGCTAAAAGTTTGCAAGAGAACACAGGCCACACACAATTGACCCCGAAAGAAATTCAATGACTATGGTTTGTTGGGGATTCGCGCATCTCATTGAAATCCAGTCTGAATTTACCTCATTTAGATGTGGTCCTCCTTAACTTACAAACGGTTTACGAAGTTTTCTTTGTGTTTGGCTGAGTGTGTCTTTGTTTGTGATCATGACAAGCCGATCCACCCACTAGTTCTTCTCCCTCATTTAGCCAACAGTTAAAGCACTAATTAGGTTGTGCCAAAACAAAAGTAAACCCAAAAAGTTTTCACAATGGGAGATAAAGTAACAAGCAGCGTTGATGGGTCAGTAAAGCCACATTCAAAGAAAGCTCCAGCAGGCCGTCAAAACAAACAAATCAAGCCAGTTCGCCGTGTTGCCTTCTCTGAAGTCCTTCCCAAACACCGCTCCTCATCAGCATCATCGGACGATGATAATCATAATAACAAGATCAAACCTTGTCGCCCACGTTATTTCCTTTGTTGTGCATGGACGTGCCTCATCGTATTTGCCGTCGCTCTTTTTTTCCTCATCGTTGGTGTCGTTTTAGTGTCCATCCTCCAATCAGGACTGCCTGATATTAGCGTTAAAGAGCTCGTGTTCACGAAACTGGAGTTTGCCAACTCAACAAAACAAACGCTCCTCAATTCAAAGATTGACGTGTTTATGAAGTTCATGAACAAGAATGAAAAGGTGGAACTTTCTTACAAAATGTTGACATTCCTTTTATCATCGGAACACATCCAATTGGGTAACGCCACCATCGGTGATTTTTCTCAGAGGCCTAAGAATTCCACTTTGGTGAATGTTAGCACAGTGGTTACGGGGTCTGTCATTGACAAGGACGATGCGAAGCAATTGGAAGATGATTTGAAGAACTCGGCGGTGGTTGTGGAGGTGGACATGAGCGGACATATTGGTTTAAGCTTTGGGATATTCAATTTGAGCAGGGTGCCCATATTCATTGCTTGTAATGTCGTTCAATCTCAATTATTTGGTAACAATGAGGCCAAATGCAATATTAGAATGTTCCCTCTTGACTCTTTAAGGTGAAGATTTCTACAGCTAGCATCCTGATCAACCACCCCCAGCCAACAATATAATATCATCCCTATTTTGTTCAAGATGTATTTACAGGAGTTTTTGTTTTTTTATTTCGGATTAAGGCTTGTAAAAATCTGTCAAGCCCGTCATGTGATCAACAATATAGTCCTTATAAACTTGTCTCTTTCTTTCCTTTTTCCCAAAAAGAGCATTGCTTTTACTTTTAGCTACCCTCCCTAATCATGACATCTCTACAATAAGAATAATTTATTTTCCTCAAACAACAATGAAAAAGAAGTTACCATTGATGCTATATCGAAGGCTATATTGATTTGTTTTGCCTAGGAAAATTCTATAGTCGACGGTTGGTATCGATACCAGATGTTGATTTACCATTAGCTTATACCATATGAGAATTTTGTATGACAAAAGATAAGAGGTGTCTCGGATCAAGAAACTTCAAAATAAATTTGCTCTTGACACCTACAGTTTCAAGAAATAGGAGTGATTTTAAAGAAGTGAGACCATACCAAATTATGGGAGAGGAGATCTTGACAATCTAGTTTCAAGATAATTCAAAATACAACAGTTTTAGAGAAAATATTTAAAACATGTTCATGCATGGCAATCGACTGCTGGAAGTCAGGAAACAACTATTAGAAAAACTACTTTCATCGGTCAGACCATCACATATGAGCGATTGGTTTTTAAAGAACATGAACAATATAATTTTTCTCGACTCTAAACCAGACTAAAACAATTGTCAGGCAATCAACCTTGTATCAATTTTGACCACTGCATGGAGGGACTTCGAGAGGACAATCAACTTTTGGATGGAGTTCAGCATACTTGCCCCTGGAAAGCTTGTATTTGATTTGATTCTCAAATGAGATTTTCGCAAATCCTGATAACACAAATCATTGTTATTGTTATGGTAGTCTGTCGAATCAATTTAATTTATAGAAAAATAATTTATCGAACAAATTAACAACCAAGCATTGAAAAACAAAAACATAAGATACCAGATTTAATGTGAAAAATCTTGTGTGAAGGGAAAAATCGTGGGACAAATTCTGAATCGGATCTCCACTATAAAGTAATGGAGTTACAACAAATTCTTTTCTAGATAAAGTTAGAGGATTATACTAATTAAATTACTTGAACTACGTCACCAATAATATAACGATGAAACGCCTGTTAAAGTGACAATCAAGGCAACAACTCTAGATTTAGCAGAAAAATTACCATTGAAGATGTTACTTTATTCTCATGAAAATACCATCAGATTATCGAGATAACGAGAGCAAGAATTTATCATTGACTGTGAGATATATCGTCTCCTTTTTTTTCTATTTCTCCCTTGCGTTGTAATGTACTATCCATCCCAAAATTCTTCGTCAAAATATTTAGATGACAGGCTGCAATTTTTCTAAAAAACTATTGTAGGCGGCTATTCACAATTGAGAAAGCCTTATACTCCTGAGTAAAATGGTGTGTCTGAAAGAAAACACAGACACATCATTGAAACTGCTCTAATCTTTTTGACAAAGGCTTTTATTCCCCTTCAATTCTAGTATCACGCATTTTCAACTGCTATTTTTTTTTTTTACATAAATCTCATGTTTGCTGCTAACCTAGCTCATCTCAGTCTTTTTGACGTTATATTTGGTTTTGTACATGATTATTCCGCTCTCAAAGTTTTTGGATGTGCTTGTTATCCTGTTCTTAAACCATATAATGATCATAAACTCCAAACTAAATCTTCACAGCATGTGTTTTTAGGCTATACATTGCACTCTAAAGGGTACTTATGCTATAATCCAACATATCATAAGATTCTCACCTCTAAACATGTTATATTTTATGAAAACAGATATCCATTTGCCTTTCTTAATCTCCCTACTTCTTCTATTTCTTCCTCTCGTAACTCAAATACTACTTCTTCTACTTATTGTCCTCCTATTATTGTTGCTTATCCTCCATGTGCCTACTCAGTCTATCACATTTCCACATGCTCATTCTACTATACTAGTCTGCCTATTTTTACTTCATCTAACTCTACACATGTCCCTACTTCTCCTCAAATATCTCCTTCTATCAATCTCAACAGACAACGTATACCTATTTCTTGTCTTTCTATTAACTTACCTGGCCCTTCACTGCCTATTATGCATAATTCACTACCTAATGCATTGCCTCTTGCACCTACTGTACATGTCACCTCTTCTGATACTTTAGTCAATAAACATCCTATGAAAATAAGGCCTAAGGCTGGGATACATAAAAGAAAAGCTTACGTTATAGCTTCTCAACCTATATCAGTAACTACCAGTGACAAATAACCTACTTCTTTCATTATTGCTTCTAAATCTCTGCATTGGAGACAAGCTATGGCAAAAGAGTTTACTACTCTTCAACATCATGGAACCTGATCACTAACTCCTCTTACTCAAAATAAGAATGTTGTTGGCTGTAAATGGATATTAAAATTAAAACATAATCCTGATGGGTCTATTAAGGTATAATAAAGCCAAATTAGTGGCTAAGGGTTTTCACCAGCAATCTGGTTTGGATTATGCGAAAACGTTTAGCCATGTTGTTAAATCAACTATTGTAAGGTTGATTCTCTCTTTAGCTACAACAAGCAGTTGGCCTCTTCACCAATTAGATGTTAAAAATATTTTTCTACATGATGAGCTATAAGAGGTGGTCTACATGTCATAGCCTTCTGGTTTCACAGATCCAACCATTCCTCATTATGTGTGTAAGCTACACAAGTCTATATATGGCCTCAAACAAGCACCAAGAGCTTGGTTTAAGAGATTTACATCCCACATGTTGACTCTATGATTTGTTGTATCCACCGCTAATCTTCTATCTCTTTATTTATTTTTCTATTGAATCTGTGTCTTACCTTTTACTATATGTAGATTACATAATCTTGACAGGGAATAATTCAGTATATATTCAATCCTTGACTACTAAGTTATGTTCTAAATTTGAGATGACAGATCTTGGTGCAACTCAATATTTCCTTTATTTGTAAATTTAACATACTCCTACTCACATTCTAGTTCTTACAAAAGGCAGGTTTATCCAAGGTTAAGCCATGCAAGACATCTTTATCTCCTAAAACAAATCTATATGATTCTACTACTCAACCTCTAGATGATGTTGCTCTCTATAGAACTCTTGTGGGAGGTCTTCAATACCTCACTTTCACTCGACCTGACATAACATTTGTTGTAAACAAAGTTTGTCAGTTTATACACTCACCTACTTAATGTTCATCTCTCTATTGAGAGAATCTTCAGGTATCTTAAAGGTACTTCAACTCATGGAATTAAGTTCATCAAAGGATCTCTATGTCTAAATGCATTATGTGATGCGGATTGGGCAGGGGATACTTGTGACAAGAGGTCTACTTCTAGATTTATCATATTTCTTGGCTCTAATCCTATTTCATGGTATGCGAAGAAGCAAGCCACGGTTGTCAGATCCACTACTGAAGTCGAATATAGATATCTAGCTAATACTACTGTAGAATTATGCTGGATCAAATAGATCTCAAAGACATGCATATAGGTCTTCCTTCTCTTCATCAGCTCTGGTGTGATAGTGTTTCAGCCATATCTTTGGCTTTCAATCCTATTTTTCACGCATGCACCAAGCACATTGAGATTGACTATCATTTTGTTTGTGAGAAAGTTGCTAGGAAAGACATCATTGTGAGCTACATATGTTCTCAAGACCAGCGTTTTTTTATATTTGGGAGGATTCGCTTCTTGGCTAAGATCCCAAGCCCTTTATGACTCATGTGTCTAAGTCATTTATGATGATTCACTCGTGGGATCACCCTCCACGACATTCATTGAGTCACTATTAAGCTTTGTGGATGTCACATAGAGTGTAGGATTTTTCATTCCTTTGGCCACAATCAGCGAACATTTGGTGAGCTTGCATTTACCTTCACAAAATAGTTGTGATATCATTCTTCATCGAGCTGACTTGTCAAAATCAAGTTCAGTTGGATATTTGGCACATGTCTCACATTTTTTAGTACCAACTTGCACTCAGTATTTGTCTCTAGACACACATCTCCGATACCGAAAACTTTATAGGTTCCGTCATTACCCATCTTCACAATACCACAGTGATCACATACTTTGTATGTTGAGAAAAGATCCCTTTTGGACGTAACATGTATGGTGGCAGCACTGTCAACTACTCAATCAGTGTCTAGACACATGACATTCATAACATTTTCCATCGCAACAATAATGACATCTTGGCTGGTGGTAGCTAATTGTTTCTGATCCATCATTTTTCTTATATTGTTCATCTTTCAGTTTTTAACAATCACTTTTCTTGTGACTTATATCCTTGTAGTGATAGCTCTGAATACCCCGTTTACTTCTCGAACGACCCTGATTATTGTTCTTGTTCATGCTCTGGCTTCCCCTGACTTTCTATAACAAGAGCCTCTAAGTGACTGGTAGAAGGACCCAAGGTTTTCCTTCTTGTTTCTTCCGTCAATAAACTATTTTTAACTGTACTCATTGACACTTTACCATCAGGAGAGGAATTATTCAACGACACTATCAATATTTCCCAACTGTCTGGCAGGAAACTAAGAAGTAACAAGGTCCGAAGCTCGTCGTCTAGAGTCATTTTCATGAGAGAGTTGATTCACAATACTCTGCATCTCATTCAAGTGCTTTATAGCTGAAGTTCTCTCTTTGTATTTTAGGTTGACAAGCTTTTTATGGAAAAAAAACTTTATTTCAAGTTGTTTTACTCTCATAGAACTCTTCTATTTATTCGACAAAGAGTGTGCAAAAGTCTCATTCGAAATATGACGATACACGCTTTCATTCGCAAACTGGCGTATAAAACCACAACTTGCCGGTTCAACAATCCTAGTCTTTACTACTCATATCCTTTAATTTTCTCAAATCACCTTTAATCGGAGCGTAATATTGTTTGCAATAGAGGAGATCTTCCATTTTCCTTTTCATAACTGCCATTAGGCTCATTCAGATTAATCATTATGGTTGTATTAGCCTCCATGACCACCCTAGTGACTATAAACCGATACCGCACCAAGCTTGGATACCATTTGTTGAGATTTTAACCAACTCCAATAACACATATGACTATTATCTTTGTCTGAATAGATTAATAAACCAATCACAGAAAAGAAGAAAAATAGGACACCAGATTTAACGTGAAAAACTCTTTTGTGTGAAGGGAAAAATCACGGGACAAACTCTGAATCAGATCTCCATTATAAAATAATGGGTTTATAACAAGTTCTTCTCTAGATCAAGCTATAAGATTACATCAATTAAATAATTTGAACTACATCACCAATAACGATGTATATACCACGCCTATTAAAGGGACAATCAAGGCAACAACTGTAGATTCAGCAGAGAAATTACCATTGAAGATGCTACGTTATCCCCACGAAAACACCGTCAATTTACCGACACGATGAGAGCAAGAATTTATCGTTGACTATGAGATATATCTTCGTTCTCCTTTTATCTCTTTATTTCTCACTTGCATTGCAATATGCAATCCGTCCCTACGGTTGAACCAACTCCCTGATTCTCCCAAAATTCTTCATCAAAATATGTGAATGACGGCTGCAATTTTTCTACGCCTAAAATAGTTTTAGGCAGCTATTCACAATTGAGAAAAAACCCTCATTTTCAAACTGCACTTGTGTAAAAAATCCACTCCAGCATATATGCTCTTTATAAGAGCTCACTTGGTCCATAAAAATGAGGGGTTTTTAGGGGTATATATCATTTTAGAATCTTATTTCGTAAAATAGTCAATAATATTATTTTTTTTAGCATTTTAGCCGATAAGGTAAAAAATCAACAAAAAAGCTATAGAGTTTTGCAATTATATCTCTAAATATATAGAATTTTAAAATAATATTTGCCTAATTATTGATATTAGATATAATTAATGAAAATAATTATATAACTATTTTATAAATAAGATGTAGCATTAAATATGACATGGTAGATTTGCTTTTAGATTTTAGATTTGCTTATTCAAATTGTTATTTACTATTATTTTATATTTAAATATTTTATTGGGAAAAAATTTTCTTTTAGATTTGCTTATTTAAATTGTTATTTATTATTACTTTATATTTAATTAGTTTATTAGTAAATATATATTTATTTAAAAATCATAACTAATTCCTCCTAACAATAAGAGATTGATCAATCTTTTAAAAAATTCATTTAATGAAAATTATATTAATAAATATGTGAGATAAGTTTTTTAACGTGAAAATATATGAGAAAATAATTTTTTAACAAAATTGTTACATCATCCACTGTCTAATATATCAGAAATTGTAGATTTACTTTTAGATTTATTTATTCAAATTGTTATTTGCTATTATTTTATATTTAAATATTCTATTAGTAAAAAATATACTTTTAGATTTACTTATTCAAATTTTTATTTTCTATTACTTTAAAATTATTTTATTAGTAAATATATATTTATTTAAAAATCATAAATTAATTCATCCTAACAATAAGGGATTGACCAATCCTTTAAAAAATTCATTTAATTAATATAAGTAAATATATGAGACATATTTAGAGATAATAATTTTTATAATAAATTATATAAGTACTTATAGATATAAAATAGACTAAGAAAATGAAAATTAGATATAAATAATTAAAATACTTACATTAATATTATTTATATTTTATCATATGATATAATAAAATGTATATAATAACATCATGTGGATTTTGTATAATACATGAAAGTGTTAATTGATATTTTTTGTTATTATTAATGTTAACCAGGTATATATATATACATATATCATGTACATATTTTTTTAATTAATAATTTTAAGATGATATTAGTCTAATTAAATTTATTTTGGATCGATAAGAAGTCTAAGTTTTTTTACTCGTAAATAAATATACTTTTTTCGAATGATGAATTAATTTATTATTTAACCATTAATATTACATGTCTTAAAAAAGGTGAAATAAGAATATAAAGTTATGATTAAACTAATTTGATTATTAACTTAATTAATTTTAAAAATAGCTAAAAAATCAAAATACCTTAGTAATATGATTAAATGCTACAATTTCAGTAAAAATGATCTCAAAGAAAAACAGTCCAATTTTGTCTTTTAGCTTCCTTCGGGCCAAAGAAGCCCATGTCTCCTCCTTGGAGGGACATCCCAACACTCATTTAATGTACTTCTCGTTCTAACTCACTTTCTTCGATTTTAACATGTTTTTTATGCTTTTTGACTCTCTTCATGTACTTTTCATTCTTCTTAGTAAACTTGTCATGCTTGCTCATGCAATTTCTTAATGAATTCTTACTCTTTCTGTAGTATCTCAACTAAAATTAAGAGTAGTTGGCAATAAAACAATAAAAAAACTAGAGACGTGAATATCAAAAACTTGTATTTGATTTGAGATTTGATATTATCACTTGTAATTTTACTAACCATCTTTTGCTCTTCCATCTCCTTTTGGATCTTTTCAACTTCTTGTTCAACTATCTACTTCGAAGTTTTCACGCCAAGTAGGATTATGTTGCGCAACTCACTCAACTTCTTGATATGATAAGCCAAAGATTAAGTCATCTTTATATATACTATATACTGGTGTTAAATTTCAATCTACATAAATCTCATAATAAAAAAGTTGCACCTAAAACTAAGGTTTCATAAGTCAGAAAAGTCTCATTATCAACAATTTTACAGTCATGACAATAACTAGACATGGCAATCAAAGTTTTGATACTAATTTGATACCGGGAGTTGAAATCCAAGAATTAAAATGTGGGTCAATAGGAAGGATAACAAGCTCACTATCCAGTAGAACGCATAAAGGATACACATATCACCACCCAAAAGAATAGAACACGGGATATATGGCTTTAGAACTCATCACTATAAGAAATTTGAACATGAATAATTCTCGGTGTTCGGCCACATCAGCGGAGAAAAAAAATAATTAAAGCAAATGCCACGGAAGTATAATGAGAATAGTTGAATTTGCCATGTTGGTAGATCTCAAGAAGCTGACGTGGAGCTACTCGTCTAATCAAGGTAGTTGAAGTATAAAAATCACGCCAGAGAAGTCAATCGAGGAAATCATCACCGTGGCAAATCTGGTAGCAATCACTACAACCATCAGATTCACCACACTACACCAAATGATACAAATTCAAAAAGTTGTTAATCCTGATAAGCAAGATGTAAAGGTAAAATTTCACATGATACATGACAAAATCTAGACCGAAAATTTCATCGAGGAGAAGATATAGTGAGAACCATATGATTAACTAGATGGTTATAAAAAATAGACTAATCAGATAAAAGTGCATGGATTATCGACGTGGCAATCCAAAGAAAAACTAATCAAGACCATTGGATTGGTCAGACGATCAAGATTTACTAAGTTGTTAATGCTGATAAACTAGACCTCAAGGAATATTTTGTTGATCCTATTTTCAGATAGAATTAGATAAGTTGTATCAGATTCTGTGTAACTGATTGAGGACCTATAAATAAAGGCAAGATGTAACTCCAACACAATAACTTTCAACACCCATAATGAAATACTATCAAAGTCTCCCTGTAGTTTTTATTCCCTTTAAGAGTTTTGCATATAAATCATGGTGTCTTTATTCTCTCATTCTCTCTCTTAATTATTTTTTATATTTCCATATTATGATGTAGGGAATTTACGATCAATTCTCAAAGACCGTGAAGCACGCTACCAACAACGGAAGTAGAAGAAGAAACAGATGTAGAAGTAATAACGAAAATGAGTACGGAGCTGAAAACAGAGTGAAGAACGGTAAATTCACTCATTCATATTCGATTTGATTTATCTATTTCGTACAATTATTATTTAGAACATTATTATTAACACAATTTATGAAATTGAATTATGCAAATTCAACAACCACTACGAGGGGCCGATGAAACCCACGAACTGCCACCCGCGGACTACCAGACTATCGAAGCTCCGCCTACGACAACTAGGCTAAGAGGACCGAAGTAAAAAAAGAGAGGCAGGAGATCATAAAAGAAATCCATTCGAATTAAGGATGAGTTAAAAAATCAGAACAGATAAGAAAAGTTAAACTTAGAAAATGTAGATCAGAAAAGATCAGAAAGCTTAAATCAGAAGAGCTCATAAATCTCAAACCAAAAGAGCTCATAAAACTCAGACCAGAAGAGCTTATAAAGCTCAGATCAGACAAACTCAGAGCTCAGAAAGTTTACAAAAAGCTCATAAAACTCAGACCTCAGAAAGTTTACAAAAAGCTCATAAAACTCAGACCAGAAGAGCTCAGAAAGCTCAAATCAGAAGAACTCAGAAAGCTCAAATCAGAAGAACTCAGAAAGCTCAGAAAGAGCATATCATTCAAGCTCAGAAAACTTAGATCAGAAAAATTCAATAAATGCATATCATAAGAGCTTAGAAAGCGCATATCAGATGAGCTTAGAAAGCTCAGATTAGAAAAGCTAAAGTCAAAGCTTCAGAACAGAAAAGTTGAAGTCAGAGCTTCAAAAAAGAAAAGCTGAACTCAAAGTTTTAGAACAGAAAAGTTGAAGTCAAAGCTTCAGAACATAAAAATTGAAGTCAGAGCTTCAGAATAAAAAAGCTGAACTCAGAGCTTTAGAACATAAAAGTTGAAGTCAGAGCTTCAGAACAGAAAGCAAAAGTCAGAAATTCAGAACAGAGAAGCTTCAGAAAAGAAAAAGCTAGAACTTTAAGAGTATTAGAATTTTAGAACAAAAATTTGAAATAACTTCAGAAAAAAATTCATTAGAAAAGGAAAAATTATTAAGGAAATAATTTCAGAGCATAAATTCCAGAGAAAAGAAGAGCAAAGAAGATCAGTCAAGAAAGCTGCCATTTCATTACAGAACGGGAAAGCCAAAAAGACAGCCATTCAAATTTTTAGAATGGAAGGCTGCAACTTGATAGCCCTTCAAATGGACTTTATGAGGAAAATAAAAGATGTGCAAACAACGAGAACGGAAACACCCTAACAACGGGAACAGAAATGTCTTAACAATAGAAGCCACAACGGGAGTGGAAATGAAAACTGAAACAGAAAAGCTGGAGGAAAAATTACATGGTGAGTTACATAATTATAAAGATATGGGAGTTTGATTCGTGGAGAATTTTATAGAATTCAAGTTGAGCTCCAGATTAAAAGTATGGTAGTCTTCGTACAGAAACGTAAACTTAATTATGTCTTTCAAATTTAATTTTTTAAGCAGACTTACATAGCAAATAATATATCATGAGAGAGATGTAGATGTCTACTGTTTGAATAATTTTGCAGAACTTGATTTAGACCTCATGAGAAAAAGTTATGACGATTTTCATGGAGACTGCTAAGAAAATAGATTATGCAGAACCTTAAATTCAAAAATTAAACTGCATTTATCGGAAGTCAACTACATAACGAATCTTATATCAACGGAAAGATACAGAAATCAACCTTGTGAAGAATTTTACAAAAATCAATTTGAAGCTCCCGATCAAAAGTTATAGAAGTTCTCGTCGGTGCTATTCAAGAAAACTTTTACAAAACTCAATTTTGAGCTCTCGAGCAAAAGTTATGACATTTTTTATGAAGGTTGTTCAAGAAAGAAGAATATGCAGAATGGTCAATTTCAAAAATTAAACTCTATTTGATGGAAGCCAACTATACTATGAATCTCACATCATCGTAAAAATACAAAAGTTTACTTATTGGAGAATTTTACAAAATTCAATTTGGAGATTTCGATCAAAAGACATGGAAAACATATTATGCGTAATGGTCAAATTCATAATTAAACTGTATCGACTGGGAGTCAATTACATGATGAATTATATATCATCGGAAGCATATGAAAATCAACTTCTTGAAGAATTTCATGGAATTCAATTTTAAACTTTCGATCAAAACTTATGGCATGATAATGTGCATACTGCTTACAAGACAAATACTTGGCGTCAACTTTCTCTGTTCTTCAACAACAATGGAAATTAGGGCATGAGTCATTGAGAGTAGGCAGTTCCTAAGTCCTATTCTCTAAAGGAACTAAGAGCGTAAGTCCTTGGGAGGGGCAGTTCATAAGTCTTACTCTTAGAATGAACTAAGAGCGTGAATCCTTGGGAGGGACAATTCATAAGTCCTACTCTCAGATGAAACTAAGAGCGTGAGTCATTGGGAGGGACAATTCATAAGTCTTACTCTCAGAAGGAACAAAGGGCGTAAGTCTTTGGGAGGGGCAATTCATAAGTCTTACTCTCAGAAGAAACTAAGGGCGTAAGTCCTTGGGAAGGGCATCGTAAGTCCTACTCTCATAAGGAAATCAAAACGGGGCCATGATTTCACTGAAGGAGCCTAAGTCCTTAGGAGCGTTTACATACACCGTTCTCAGAAGGAAATTGAAATGAGGATATGGTTCCACTGAAGGAGTTTAAGTCATTGGGAGTGTCTACGTATGCCGTTTTCAGAAGGAAATTGAAACGGTGTCATGGTTCCATTGAAGGAGCCTAAGTCATTGGGAGCGTCTACGTATGTCGTTCTTCAGAATGGAAAATTCTAAAAGAACGGAAAAGGAAACATCATCAGACTTCAGAATGGAAAAATGAAATATCTTCAGAACGAGAAAGTCTAAAGAATGGAAAAAGAAAAGTCTGAAGAATGAAAAAAAAGTCTTCAGAACAGAAAAGGAAGCATCTTCAGGATGAGAAAGTCTGGAGAAAGGAAAAAAAAATTTCAAAACGGGAAAGTCTGGAGAACGGAAAAAGAAATGTTTTCATAATAGAAAAAAGTTGAGGAAAGAACTTCAGAATATAAAATAAAATAAGTTGAGGAAAAACTTCAGAAAAGAAAAGAAATTGAGAAAAGAACTTCAGAGCAGAAAAGAAAAGTAGTTGAGAAAAGAAAGGTTGAGCTGAGTTAAGAAAAGCCAAGAAAAGAAAAGTCGAGAAAAGAAAAGCTGAGAAAAGAAAGGCTGAGCTGAGTAAAAAAAGTTGAGAAAAGAAGAGTTGAGTAAAGAAAAGCCGAGAAAAGAAGAGCTGAATAAAGAAAGACAGAAAAGAAAAACTGAGTAAAGAAAAGGCCAAGTAATGGAAGGTCGCGGCTTTAACGTTTTAGAACAGGAAGGCCATGAGTAAAGGAAAAAGAAGCTAGTAAAGGAAAGATAAAGTTAAGAGCGGAAAAAGGAAACCGAAAAGGAGAAATGGAGAAATAGGAAATAAAAAATGCAAAGCGGGAAAAGAAAGGAAACATGAAAAACTCTATCAGTGAAATGGTAGTAAATCAAAACGGGGCCATGGTTCCACGGAATGAGCCTAAGTCCTTGGGAATTTCTACGGATGTCGTTCTCAGAAAAAAAATAAAAATGAGGTCATGGTTATTTATTTGAACCTAAGTCCTCATCTCAAAAGAAAATGACAGTTCGTAATTCCTTTTCTCAGAATGAAGTCGGAGACATGGTTCTTTATTTGAATATAAGTCCTTGAGAAAATATGTATATCATAAGGAAATTAAAGTCTTATCCTTGGGAACAGATTTCACAAAAGAACATAGTTATTTTCAAGAGAACTAGGCCAAAAGTTTCCTAAGTATTTAAGAACGGATTTTGTTGAAAGCTTGAAGTCGACACCGTAGCGGATTTTTTATCCCTAAATTTTGCTAAGTCTTTGAATGAAGTACAACAAAATGGAGTTCAATAGAAGAAAAATTGCACAAACACTGTAATTCATATTGATCGAAGCAAAACTACAAAGGGAAAATATGAAACGAGAGAAGGAAAAAGAAAATAAGGAAGCAGTAGAAATTCTACCAACAAATGCGGACATCAAACTCAAACTCATATGATGCAATTATGAAACAATACACTCGCTCATTACTCATCTCAATAAATTATTATGTTATTGTTCTCGTACAACATTCTTGCCACATATCTTAACGTACGAGAGAAGGAAAATGAAAAATGAAAAAATGAAAAAAAACTCTACCAATGAGTCCAACGTGAAAGAAACAAAAAGACGTAACAACAAATGAAGAAAAAGTAATCATCATCGACATCAAACTGATAAAAAAACTGCTCGACAACTGCAAAGTATTTGTGAACGGGAACAGAAAAATGTAATGGAAGAAAGAAAAAGAGAAACCACCACTGACAACGGACAACTAAAAAAAAGGAAAACGAAAAGCTGAGAAGTTCATAACAACTTCAAGAGCTGAGCCCAGACCAGAAGGCAGAGCTGAGCTCAGTTTATAAAGCTTAAAAGTAAAAGCTTCAAAAGCTGAACCCTGACCAGAAGGTAGAGCAGAGCTCAAACTAGAAAGCATAAAAGTTCATGACGTGAAAGTTATAGGAGCTGAACTCAGACCAGAAAGCTCAAACCCAAACACCAAGAGCTTTGGCATTTCAGAAAAGAAAAAGTCAAAACTTCAGAATTAATGAAAGAATTTCATAGCAGAAATTCTTATCCAAAGATTATTACTTCACTTTAAGTCAGAGAAGTAATACATATGGACGTCTATGGGGTCCCAATGACTCTAATGTTGAAGATCAGGGAATCACATCATTACACCTGAATGAAGAGAGACTTCATCTAGTGTAATGGGGGCAAATGAACAGGAATAATTCTCGGTGTTTGGCCACATCAGTGGAGAAGAAAAATAATTAAAGTAAATGTCATGGAAGCATTATGAGAATAGTTGAATTTTTCATGTTGGTAGATCCGAAGAAGCTGACCTGGAGCTACTCGCCTAACCAAGATAGCTGAAGTATAAAAGTCGCATAGGGAGTCACGAAAGTCAGAGAAGCCAATCGAGGAAATCATCACCGTGGCAAAGCTGGTAGCAATCACTACAACCATCATATTTGCCACACTACGCCAAATGATTCAAATTCAAAAAGTTATTAATACTTATAAGTAAGAAGTACAAGTAAAATTTCACATGACACATGACAAGATCTTGACCGAAAACTCCATCGATGAGAAGATAGAGCGAGAATCATATGATCAACTAGACGGTTATGAAGAATTGACCAACCAGATAAAAGTACATGGATTACCATTGGATTGGCCAGACGGTCAAGATTTACTAAGTTATTAATAGCTGATAAACTAGATCTCAGAAAATATTCTGTTGATCCTATTTTCAGATAGAATTAGATAAATTGTATCAGATTCTGTGTAACTAATTGAATGTCTATAAATAAAGGCAAAATGTAACTCCAACACAATAACTTTCAACACCCATAATGAAATACTATCAAAGTCTCCCCGTGATTTTTTCTCCCTTTAAGGGGTTTTCACGTAAATTATGGTGGTTTTATTCTCTCATTCTCTCTCTTAATTATTCTCTATATTTTCATATTATGATATAGGGAATTCACGATCAATTCTCAAAAACCGTAAATTTTTTTCTTTACAAAATCTATCAAAGAGATATAGAGTTTAATAATAAGTGAAGGAGAACAACTCTCAAAATAATGATATTGAAAATCCACTTCATTGTCCCAATGTCTTACAGGCGTGGAAACAACCCTCCAACGGTAGGTTATTCCAAATCATCACTTCATCTTTTTTCAAGATCTAAATTAGTGAAAACTATAGACTTCTATAAGCCTCAGCCATGTAGATTACAAAGCTTATAGCTATTGACGGCCGACCTAGCCGGAATGTCCTCTTCCGACTTTTGAAAAAATGTTCGAATTTTAAAAAATATTTTCTAGTGATTTTTGAAATAGCGAAACCATGTGCCATAATTGGTCATGAACTTTCTGTTTGGATACTTTTTAAAGTTCTTTATTTTGGTTTGTAGAAAATTTGTCCAAAAGGGGAGTCACCCTCAATTATGGAGTTAAAGTGTGATGGGGCATGTAACTTTGGAGTTAAAGTGTGATTGAGCATGTAACTTGTCGACGATGACACCTTGCCCACTAGAGTGGGTTAGCGTTTAGGTGTACTGGAATGGTTGGGAACCCGAAAATACCCATATTGCTAGGGTTGTCGGTGGTAACAGATACTCTTTGGTTTGACGACACATATTAACCTAATCCGAACCTTATGATAAGATTATGCTTTATTTTTATCTTACTATTGTATGTCTAAGTGAGTTATGAGCTTTAACCTAACCTTAGGTTTGATTGATTAATCTTAACCCTAGGATTAGTTGTGAGTGATTGGTTGTTAACCTAGTTTCACCTAAAATTGGTTACTTGATTTAATTGGATTTACTTGATTTTAATTGGTCAATCTTAACCTTAAGATAAGTAGACATTGTCTTAATGAGGGTTAATTCTTAGCACAGAATTAATTGCTTAATTACTTGATTAACCTCAATCATGAGTGCTAGATGATGATTATTACTAATTATGCTTGTGTAACCATGTTTGGATAAGAGAACGAATAATTCTATTAATGCTATTTAAGAAATGATTAACCATAATTGTTATCCTAATAATAGTTAATTAAGATGACTAACCCTAGTCATGCTTCCATGTGATAATTAACTTTAATCATGCATAAGAACGATGGCTACTTAGTCATGCTTTCAAATGATGATATCACTAATCATGCTTAACGATGATGACTAATCCTAATAATGCTTTTAGATGATCATGATTACTTCTAATCATACTCAGATTATGATAACTAACCATATTCATGCTTTTATCGTGCTCGATTAAGACTACGCTAATCTTAATCATGCTTCTTGATCACTCCAAATGGGGCTTGCTTGCGCTTTGATGATTTTTAGCAGCATAACAACTAACTTTTATGCTTTTCGTTCCTCAATCCCCAGCTAGTCCAATTTTAGGTGAATTGGAGATTTGATCATCATAGTTATTGTAGGATTCACCTCGTAAGTGAGTGGCTACATCATTATTGTAGAGATGGCTTTGTCGTCGTAAGGATTGATTCACCATCTTGATCGTTGGATTCCATCGTGCTTCTCCTCTACTTGGATGGAGAATTTTCTCCTCCAGTTTTTGGTAAACAAAATCTATATTAACCAAAAGATACTTACAAAATACAAGGGGTCATATCCTAGGAAGCTACAAGATTTGATTCTAGAAGCCTTATAAGTTAGCTCAAAGAATATAAAAATACAAAACATAAGCTTTATACATCAAAACCTGGTAGAATTATCAACTCAAAGAACCTAAGGACTTTATATGGACAGTCAGTTAGGCTTACAAAATGCTTGGGTTAAGTTCCCATCTTTCTATCAAAATTAAATTTGTGCTTCTTGTACTAAAACCTTTTGAGTTCCACAACCTGAATCTCACCAATTATGAGGTAGTCTTAATAAGAACCTTTGAGTCTCGAATCTTAACCTAAAAAATTCTAGAATTTCTCTCCCTCCAGATGTAGTAGATGAAGGAAGATAAAGCCAACTTAACCAAAACATCTTGAAGCGTTTTACCTTTGGACTTGGACAAAAGCCAAGAGATGAGTTGGTCCCAGTCAGAAGCATCACACTTTAGGTCACATTTGGCCATTAGGGCAGACCAAACAACACTAGAATATATGCAGTCAATAAGCATGTGCTTATTTGATTCCTGATGTCCAACACAGTAAACACAGTCATAATTCCCCCCTAGGGATGAATCTCATTATGCAATTCTATCTCTAGTGGCAAGCTTATCAAGCAGGGCCAACCTAGAGATAAAACTGCACCTTGGGATGTTTAAGTTGAACCATATTAGCTTTGATCATTTCACAGGCTCTTTTACGGGAGCCAGGGTTCTATAGGTGGTGCCAGGGCAGAATAGTCCATCTTTGCTCAAATTCAAAGTCCATTGGTCAAGCCTATGGGACTGAGGAGGGGGCAGTAGCACCCTTCTAATCTCTTGTAGCTCTCCAGAATTTAAAAAAGGCCTTAAAGTAGGCCAACACCATTCTGAGTTTCTAATAATCTCATTGGTCTCCATAGTCCATCTTGTACTTGACATAAGCCTTTGCCCAAATCTAGACCACAATAGCCCAAGGGGATGCCATTTGTCAGTGAGAAGATTCACTATGAATAGTAATGCAAGAATTTTTCCTTTAACTTGAGTAGCTTCCTCCAAACCCAGGATGAGTTTGAGATGTGTACACCATGAAAATAGAGCCCTTTCTCATGAGATAGGTTTTACACCAATCCTTCCATATAGATCTTTGTGTGGGCAGAATCAAGAACCATAGGTGTTTTTCAATGTCTACTTCATTTGCCAAGATAAGATCCCTAAGACCCAACCCCCCTTGTTCTTTCTCACAACAGAGGTCATTCCAAGCCATATTTGCTCCTGTTGACTTTATGTCATTCCCATTCCAAAGAAAATTCATAGCCAGGTTTTGCATTATCTTTATAACTTTCTTTGGCAGCACAAACATACCACTTCAAAAGATGAACATGGCCATAATAACTGCTTTGATTAGTTACAATCTACCTGCATAGGAGAGGTACTTTAAATCCCATGATCTTATTTTAGAGGTGATCCCCTTAACTAGAACTTTACAGTCAACTTTTGTGAGTTTTGAAGTAATAAGTGGCACTCCAAGGTATCTAACTGGCAGCTTACCCTCTGTGAACTCCAGTTGTGCATAACTCTGAGAGGTCATTTCAGGACTGACACCTGGTAAAAATATTTGGCTTTTATCCACATTAGGTTGGAGACCTGAGATATTCTGAAACAAGTCCAGACATTCCTAAATCATATGCACGCTAGTGCTCTCACTCTTACATAATAGTAGGTGATCGTCAACAAAACAAAGATTAACCAAATTTCCTCCTCTTTCTTCCAAGTTCTTTCCTTTGCCTTTGTTTTTTTTCTTTTTTGTTACTCCCTTTTTCTCCTTTCTTGGGAGAAAAGTGCATAGATACACTCTTGGAATTTGTGCTCCCCCAAATGAGAAAATGTGGCTGCTACTTATAGGCAAAGTCTGTTAAGTTCGTTTGAACAAGTTTCAAGTTCGTATGGATGGACCTCCAACGAAAAGATTCTCCCACGCTCACGGTGTCTAATAAGTACGAGCCTTGACACACCAGTATCCTGACATTTTTAGAAGAACTAGCGGGACGACATATATCTCGTCCAGATGAAATAAAGTTCTGGAACTTTGTAGTTATCCTCCTATGAGCGCATTTATTACATGTTTTGTCGAGACGAATCACTTACTTGTTTGGAAGAAATGCTTTGCAAGGGCTCTATGCCTAGGCTCACAAATTGGGTCTTTTAGGAGCCCACTTTGGTTCATCCAGGCCTCCTTTAAGCCCACTGCACCTTAGGGTACCATCTTAAAGGTTTACTCGGTCTTTCTAAATTGAGAAATTTTACAGAATAGACAACTTTAGATGTGGTGTTTTAAGAAATGTAAGTTTTTTAAAAATTTTAGGTAAATAATAAATTTCTATAACTGTCAATAATTGTATATCGAAATGACCCTAATCTAATTATGGTTTGTCCGACTTCTTTTCAGATAAAGTAGTGATATATAATTGATATACGAATATGAAATATGCTTAAATTGAAGAAGTGATTAATGCTCAGAATAATTTTTAAAATTTGATTAATTATAGGAAGTAAACTATACATAATCAACCTATAATACATAGTTCAATTGCAAACCTCAACTGCTAGCTCCTTAACTATCCTAGTGCACGAAATAAAAGAGGGATACAAAACCTTCTGAGTCAAAGATCAAGTTTTCCTCTTCCCACGTCTTCCAGGGTCTATATCGACAAGCCTAGATGACGAATGGATAAGTAATGGGGCAGATAGACCAACAGATTCTGGAATGTCGAGATCAACCTTAACGGATGGACCCACAATTGAGCGTTTGATGTCAAGCTCATTAAAGTGCTGAATTTCAAATTTTACTTTGTCAATCTGCTCATTAAATACTAAATATTAGTACAACGGTATCTGTTAATTAAAAAACTTTGGCTGTGATGAATTCAAGCAAGAGGAGTCCTTACAAGTTCAATGTGATGAATGGATGAATGTGCATCAGCAAGTCTCTTTTGCAGATCATCTTCTTTCTTCCTTTGATATTCAACATTCTCCAATTCATTTCCTCCTTCACCTAATTCTTGATACAAAGCTGTCAAAAGAGTAATATAAATTAAGCCAAATATTGCCTACATGTGAAGGTTCTCGTCAATCAATGTACATGGTAGGGTAAAAAGACGTGCAAAATACTTCAGGGATATTCAAAACTTAAAAGTTAAAAGGGTAATTGTCCTACTTGTTCTCGCTCACATATATTACATACACTCAAGAATAGGATGGCCATCTCTAAAAAATAAATTGCTACACTTGAGCATACACAAGCATAATGAGGTAGTCGTAGAGAAATAGTCTTGGTGTTTTCTCAACAGAATCTAGATTTGATAGGTCTCTTCCATCATATGCTCTCAATTCTACTATATGGGTACTTTGTTAAACCTAGAAATCAAAGCAGAGAGAAAGAGTTGGGGAATATTGCATACTTGTCAAAACAGACAGCACCATGATCTGAGTTGGGATGTCATTTAATTTCTTAGCCAACGTTAGGGATGATTTCAAGATCTCTCTCGCTTGTGCAGTATCATGTAAAGCAAGTGCCAAACTCCCAAGGATCGTCAAATATTGCGCCACAAGTTGAAGATTTCCCAAATTATTATGTGTCAATTGCAATCCTTTGGCCAGTCGATTTCTGCAATAAATCACATCTCAGACACACAGGCAGCACACACACGCACAATGACACACACAGAAAGAGAGAGAGAGAGTTGACACCGTACTAAATAAAAAGAAACACGCACGCACAGAGAGTGATGACACCGAACTAAATTAAAAGTAACAATCTGATGCAATTTGGAGTTTCTATATCTGTCTCCATATATCCATGGATCAACGAATCCTTCTCTGGCGAGTCTTTAGAAAGAAAGGTAAAAGAAGAAAAAAAGAAACCCTGGACACCACAGAATTTACTCTACATTGCAAACACCCAGCAGTAATGCTATGATTCAGTTCAGTCCGTAACCAATATACCTACTAGTACAGAGGTTACGATTTAAGAACTTAATATACCTACCTTGCTTCTTGTAAATCATGTTGCTTCATGAGTAATAAGCCATAAACAAAAAGGACACTGGTTTTCTCTCGAACTCCAACAAAAGAGTCAGTCATCCTGTAGACTGGTCCAATCAAATCAAGTGCCTGCATATACGACTACATCATAATTAATAAAAAGTATCGTAAAAGAATAAATTTGATAAATATATAAACTCCACTTGACAAAAAAAAATCCAAAATACTTACAAATATAGGAAATAATTCACCTGTGAAGATGATTCAGTATCACCAATGCAGACATAAGAGACAGCTGCATAAACATGACACATTGCTTGCAGTGATTTGCTTTCTGTAAGCTGAACAATCATGAGAATAAAAATAGTCAGATTTCATAGAATTCACATGAAAAACTAATATAAAGAGATGCATCACAAAGTGTGGCCTCTTAATCATGAAGAACATAAGCTTGCAATTGGCTTCTAAGTTGAGAGATAAGAAAAAGTAGAACACCTTTGCAGCTTCAATATAATGAAAAGATGCTTCACTATAACAGCCAACAGAATGAGCATACTGGCCCCTAAGCATCTCGATCATGCTCTCACAAGCTTGTAAAATCGTTGGAAAGCGTAGGAACCAATCTTTCATTTGCAGCAAAGCCTGCAAGATGATTTAGACGATAAGGGAGACAAATAAGGGCAACACCATATTTATTCAAGGAACAGCCAATGTGCATTTATACTCTCGCAGCCTTGGCCATCCCATGAAATGGCAGGAAAAAAACATTAACAAATGAAATGAAATTGCATATACCAAAAAAATTCAATTTACACTCAAAACGAATTCCTTCCTGGAATATTGATAACGATTCGTAGTTGTAGAATCAGCAATTTTTTACAATCTCTTACTTTACTGACAGTAAAGTAGTGTCACCAAAAGGCCAGATAAATGGATTACAACCTAACGACCATTTTATAGAACTATGTCCGATAATGAATCTAAGGAATTTTTATGATGAATATAGAGATAGACAGACTACTGGTAGAGTCATAGTCAATTCAATTAGAGATAGGCTTTGGAATCAGAAGTACATTCCTGAATATGAGCTCAACAGGTTTCTCCCGGTGAGCCTCCTTGAGCTGGTTTTGTTTCTTGGCCTGGTTTCTTTTGTGGCTCCTCGGATATGCCCTTTTTTGTGTAGCTTTGGTTTGATTGCAATACAGTTATATTCACCAAAAAAAGACAAACTAAACATAATTTCTAAAAAATATGCATTCAGCTTAGAACTCCCCACATATTCTCTTACTTTTACAGTCTTGAACATCCTTGGAAAATATTTATTCTTTTTAATTTCTTCTGTATACTTTTAGATTGTTAAAATATTTGGTTTGAAAAACTGCCTACTGGGAATAAAAGGTAGTCTGTGAACTTCAACTCTCAAAATAATTAGAATTATAGATGAAATAGCAATACAAATAGCCAACCTCTTGAGCTTCAACAAATTCAGAGCGTGTCAGCTCAACAGCCACTTTGTTTTCAAGAAACTGCATAAGTAGCATCAAATACACACCAGCCATCCATATGGAAGAGTGTTGCAAATTCACTTCTGCTCAATAGAAGTTTCATACAAAGGCTGTAAAACTTCACAATCACGGAAGCACATAAACCATAATCTCGTTACACCAGGAAGATTGAAGCTCACCTCTCACACTACCATCTATTCCAAGCTTCAACAGCTCCTCTGCAAGAAACAAAAATAATAAGGTTCCTGAACTGTGCCAACTATTTAGATTATTTTTATTTTTTGATAAGAAATGATAATAATTCATTAATAATATAGAAATGCGCAAAAGAGTATAAGCTATTCCCAATGTCTATCAATTTACAACTTCTCTCCAGCTAGATAGAACCAAAAAGAATGGAAATCTTTATTATATTAGATCTATACACCCACTTAGAAGCTACAAACTAACTAGTTATATTTAAGTTTAAAAGCCAAAATTTTCATATCCACCCTCCCAACCCCGCAGAAAAAGAGGAAGTAAACTTTGTGATCAAATAAAAGAGGCGTTAACAACCTATCATTAAAGACCTATAGCCTAGATTTTTTATCATCCGCAACTAACCAACACAGTGATGAATGCAATAAAATCATTTTGTAAGTAGATGATGAAAAGCATGCTCCACTTGAAGACAGTTTATGATAAGCTAGTCTGCAAAAACAGTGTGATCAAAAGTTTGTTAACAAGCGACAAAGAATTGTAGAAAGCAGTGTGAACCATTAACCTCAACGATCAAATACCTCGGATAGTTTGCATGCCAGATTGAATACGTTTTCCACACTCCTTAAAAAGTCCCTTTGGACGTCCAAAGATGACCATCATAAGGTCAACCAATGCGTAGACAGCAGTTTTTGGTAGCCACTCTCCATCGATAGGAGATGGTGCCAGCTCAAGTTTATCTGCATGTGTTCGTCTAAAATTTCCAAAATATGCTGGCTCCATAATTTCTTTGCCTGCTGATCTCCATCTAGTCATGCTTTTCAACTGATCCTCAAGCTGAGCATGTTTTTTAGTCAGCGCCATCCTATCCCTATGATGTAGATCAGACCTGGAGAGACTTTGATTTAAGACATTTAGTTCTTTTGTCAGCTCCTCCATCTGCACTGTTTGCTGCAAATCAGCCTTCATCGTAGCGTCCAAATTGTCTACATGCCGGGCGGCATTCTTGTAGTCACAGATCCGAAGTCGGTAAAACGTGTGCAGAAGCTCGTTGTAATACAATAAACCAAGGCATTGTTGTCTCTTCCAAGGAGTAAAGATGTAAGAACATTATGATGGGGCAAACAACGTTATGGTGCTGTTATACAGAAAGTCAAAGAAGGGATGGACACTTACTTTCCCTGGCTCAATAGACTCCCAGACCTCACTGCATTTATTGACTGCCTGCTCTACCGACTTGTCGTCTTCCCATTGCATGAGATGCACGTGCAGGATAGAAGTTGCAAAAAACATCTGCAAACATGATAACAACCAAATACTGAAGTAAGTTTAATTAGATCGTATACTTTACTTATGATAAGAAACTAGATCTCATCAGTAGAAAGGGGGATGGGACATAGGTACAAGCTAACAGTGAAGAAGTAGTCTGCTTATTGAGCAGTTTCTTTTATCGGTAGTCCTCTTATGTATATCACATGATAGAAACCAAGTGATCAGAAAGGTCCCCAGAAAACAAATTAATTGTTGGAAATTCTGTAAGTTTATGAATATTATAAAGTGGTATAACTTGAAGAGATTATACAAAATGGCCAGTAAGGAAGCAAATAAGTTGGTGCTATTTCTGCAAAGAAAAGTCTCTCCCTTCTAAATTCTCTTTGAAATCTCTCGCTCACCTAGTTTCTGAACATAGCATACCCGAGAACATACTGCACCCAAGCAATGTGCCTCTTTTTGACTTTTACCTTTGTCACTCCCTTTGGTTGATGACCCTACTGCATCCTAAAACAGCTTCCACCATAAATAAAAGGCGACTTGACAGTTGATAGAAGCCGTGATATCAACAACCTACCAATTGAAACCTAGACGTTGAGACCCACATGTGATCTCTTTTCTCTCTCTTCTCTCTCTCTAAGATCAGACCAACGCTAGAATGATAAGACAAGCTTCTGAAGATTGCAAATTCTAAATTGGCAGGTCAGACGAAGTGAAGTTTCAGTGCAGTAAGACTACCAATATAAGAACCCCCATCTACAGAAACCCTATGGGAGATAGTTTATCTGCAAATACTTCTGATGATGATGAAGCGAATATTCAAAAGTTTATTATTACAGTCCTCCAAAATAGCAATATACCAAAGTGAAAAAAAAGTATTCATATACAAAACATAAACCTGTAATTCAGGGTAACACATCTCGGTGGCACAGACATATCCGGACTGTAAGGCGGATATTGAACTCTGATAATCTCCTTCAATAATCAAGGCATTTGCAAGCTGTGAATAGAAGTTGCAGGACCATAGCTTCACTGGCAGTCTATAATTTATAAACAAAAGAGATGAATACGTAACAAATATTCAAAATAAAATAAATCTAAGGATCCAGAAGTAATAGAAAGTGATGAGATTCTTTGACATCATGTTAGGTGGCGATTGCGAGACGTGTTATGAAATGCCGGAACTATTACAGCGGGAAACGAAATGGTGAAAGAAAAGAGGCGGACAAGGAAAGCGGAAACATACTGCTGAGCATTAGCAGAAGTTAGGTCAAGAGCCTTGTACAGAATTTGTTTCTGAGGAGGAATAGCCCCGACGAGGTGATAGCACTGGCTCAATAAGCTATAAGCCCTGCACTTCAACTCCAAACACGATGGAATAGACTTCAATAGAAGTTGCTGCAGGTAGAACAATAACAGAATATAAAAAAATAAAACTCAGTATTATCAATCGAAAGAGTGAAAGTAAAACATAACACAGAAATTGTAAAGAAAATGAAATGAAAGAAAGAGTACAGAACGCTCGAGATGGGACTTGGCGTGGTTGACATTGTGCGAGTGTGTCAGAAGGAGGGTGGCGATGCGAAGTCGAGTCTTGACCTCGACGATGGGAAAGAAGGAAACCTGACTCTGACATATAGCTTCCAGGCACTTAATCGCCTTCCCTGTCTCCCCCTTACTCTCGTGGAAATCAGCCAGCGCCCACAATCCCTCCGCAACAGCTTCCATCCTCTGTGTTTCTCCTTCTTTCTCTAATAAACCCGCTTTTAATTTCCGCCTTTCGACTCCCACTTCCTTATTCCCTCCATTTCTGATTTTAAGAAAACAATTACAGAAAAATATACCACAAGAATTCTACATATGATATTAACCGTACAAAATCATTGAGTCAAAAGATATATAAAGTTAAGGGTGTTAAGATGATGTGATAATCAATGTAATAAATAAAGAGATGAACATGACCAAAGTAGTTACTATAATTGTCACGTTCTTGCTAACATAAGGATAATGTAGTTTAGATTCAAATGTTATCTCTATAAAACGGCCATCGAAAGAAAGCCTATAAGTATTATTCCATATATTAAAGGAAGATCAATCAATACAAGTTACTTTCCATAATCAAATCTCTCTCGATAATTACGTTGCATTCATTAGCTCATATCTTCTAATCATTCTTTAATTCATTTTAAGTTCGAATTAAGTATATGAAATCAATCATTTACATATTGGTGCTATTGTTGAGAGCTCAAGAAATACACTCAAGGAGAAATGAGTCACTTCAAAATCTAAAGAGAAAAAAATGCCTAGAACAAGATCAAGCGTTGCTCGAAACATTGAAAACATGGTTGAACAGTCGACTCAACCTGAGCGGTAAAACCTGGACATCCAAGCAGCATGGGGGGCTGTCTTAGCGAAAGCGGCAAACCTGGAGAACCAAAACAAGGAAACTCTCAATGCAACTCTAGAAGCTCTACATGAACAAGTAACCACAATACAACGTGAAGTGGTACAAAATTGTACAGAACTTAGTCATCATTTTCATGCAGGTAAATTGGAGAACCAGAGAAACCAAGTGGTTGGAGAAAAGAACCAAGGTGATGCAGCTGTGGAGCTAATGGATCATAACCTAAACAGAGAGCCCTCATTACACGAAGAGGGCGAAGCACAGTCCAAGCATGCTGAAGATGACAGCGTAGGGGCAAACAGAATCTAAGAGACCCCAATTGAATAAGATATAGAAAAGATGCTGGAAAGAAAGATTATTAAGGTGAGAAGGCTGGGGTAACAGACCTAAATTCTCTGACCATAACTCTGTTAACCCCAAAAATCTTGTCTGTCCTGATCCCAACGTTGCACCAAAGTTTAAGTATTACATTGGGAAGACGAGATCGTTGACCACCTACGCAGATTCAAGCAAATGATGGCATTATATCAATATGAAGATGCACTCGTGTGTAAGATGTTCCCCATAAACATGGATATAAACATTATCAAATGACATCTGATACAGAACCTCCAAGAACAAGCTTGAAAACCGCTTTATGTATAGGAACCCATGAAACATTAACGTGAAAACCCCAGTACCCAATTCGGCAACAACCCCTAAGAAAATGCTAGAAAAATAGATTTCTTAGATAGATGATCAAGAACTAGAATAAAGAAAACTTATTTCTGAATTCCAGTTTCGAAACACTCCATAAGAAGGTGATCAATCTACTTGAATGTTTCTTAAAGCATGTATTCTACTCAAGAGCACAAAGATAAAAGCAAAACAACCTTTTGTTTTTTTTTTAAATTAAAATTCTGCACCCTTAAAACATTCTAGTAATGCATATTTATAGTCTTTACAAAGGTTTCCTAAAATCCTAAAACCCAAGAATAGGAAACTAACCTAATTATATTTTAAATAATAATTAAGAATAGACTATATTAAGTAAAATAAAACTAATGGACTCTAAATAAAGTGAAATTTCGTTCAGCCCAAAAGGTAACACAAAAATTGTCCATTACATACTTAATCCAACCCATTAATAGCTTGGACTTGAACCAAGTTGTGCTGGACTCGTGTTGCACTCATCCCAAAGTTTTGATGTCCTTGTAGACCTTCACTAGCTGAATTGACTAAGCATTACAAATGGTAGATTGAAGCTTGTTAAAGCTTCTTAGACCGCGACCTTGTTATTGGTCCTTGAGGCATGTTAATTGGACTAGAAACCTCTTGAACTCGCTCCTTGCCTTCTTGATCATGCTCATCTTTAAGATGTTGAATCCTTTGAACTTGATGTGTAGGTTTATCCTTAACATTTCCCCTCTCTTCAAAAGGATTCCACCTCGAATCTAATGTATCACCTACATCAAAAGGACTTAAATCAGCTACATTAAAAGAAGCACTAACATTATACTCACCTGGCAGGTCAACTTTGTATGCGTTGTATTAATCCTTTCAAGAATTTGAAAAGAACCATCGCCTCTTGGGCTCAGCTTGGACTTTCTTTGAAATGGAAACCTCTCTTTACGAAAATGCACCCAAACTCAATCTCCCGGCTGAAAAATCATTGGTTTTCGTCCCTTATTCACAAGTGGAGCGACTTGAGCATTTTGCTTTTCAATCTTCTCTTTAACTTGCTTATGTAACTTTTTCACCAAATCTATCTTAGAATTAGCATCAACACTCACAAAATTGTTAGGTGGCAATGGTAATAAATCAACAGGAGTGAACGGATTAAATCCATAAAAACAATCTCAAATGGAGAACAATGAGTAGTGCTATGATTGCCCTAAGTAAAGTAATCAACGTCCTATTAACTACCTCAGTTTGCCCATCAGTTTGAGGGTGACAAGTAGTTAAAAACAATAACTTAGTTCCTAACTTTCTCCATAACACACGTCAAAAGTGACTCAAAAACTTAACATCTCTATCACTAACAATGCTCCTAGGTATGCCATGTAATATCACCACTTCTTTGAAAAATAAATCAACAACCAACTTAGCATCATTAGTTTTATGACATGATATAAAATGAGCCATCTTACTAAATCTATCTACCACGACAAAGATACTATCACGGCCTTTCCTAGTTCTAGGCAATCCAAGCACAAAATCCATAGATAAATCTGTCCAAGGTTCACTAGGAACATGTAGTGGTGTATACAACCCATGCGGTTTCAACTTAGACTTAGCTTCTCTACATGTAATGCAATGCTCACAAACCTTATGCACATCATGCTTCATACCAGGCCAAAAGAAATATGCTAACAGCATCTCATAGGTCTTATTTACCCCAAAATACCCTATTAAGCCTCCTCCATGTGCTTCCTTAATCAACAATTCCCTCATAGAACACTTAGGAATGCACAACCTATTTCTCTTAAACAAGAAACCATCAAACAAGTAAAAATCATCCGTAACAGCCCCACGATCACAAGATGCATATAATTCACCAAAATCATCATCATATTGATACAAATCCTTAATATGCTCAAAACTCAACAATTTAGCACTAAGAGAATTAAGTAGAGTATACATTCTGGATAATGCATCGGCAACTACATTCTCTTTACCTTTCTTATACTTAACCACATATGGGAATGTTTCAATGAACTCCACCCATTTAGCATGCCTTCGGTTCAACTTATCTTGACCATTTAAATGCTTTAGACTTTCATGGTCAGTGTGTATCACAAACTCCCTAGGCCATAAATGATGCTGCCATGTTTGTAGAGGTCGAACCAAAGCATATAATTCCTTGTCATATGTTGGATACTTCAAGGCTGCCCCACTTAACTTCTCATTCAAAGGTGTGGCTATTGTGCTAAAATCCCTAATGAATCTCCTATAGAAACCAGCAAACCCATGAAATCTCCTCACCTTACTAGCATTCTTAGGTCTTGGCCATTCCTTAATAGCTCTTACCTTGTCCTCATTAACCTCAATATCTTGACTAGACACTACAAAACCAAGAAAATTAACCCTCTCCATGCAAAAACTACACTTCTTAAGAGCATACAAATTTTCTTGCCTAAGTATTTCTAGTACTTAGTGTATACAACCCATGCGGTTTCAACCTAGACTTAGCGTCAAGAACGCACATGCATGATATGATCATCTAAGCACTTAGATGAGAAGCTAAGTCTAGGTTGAAACTGCATGGGTTGTATACACTAGGTACTAGAAATACTTAGGCAAGAAAAATTGTATGCTAACCTTAAGAAGTGTAGTTTTTGCATGGAGATGGTTAATTTTGTTGGTTTTGTAGAGTCAAGTCAAGGTATTGAGGTTGATGAGAACATGGTAAGAGTCATTAAGGAATGGCCAAGACCCAAGAATGCTAGTGAGGTGAGGAGCTTTCATGGGCTTGCTGGTTTCTATAGGAGATTCATTGGGGATTTTAGCACAATAGCCGCACCTTTGAATGAGTTAGTTAAGAAGAATGTTGGTTTTGTTTGGAGTGAGGCACAAGAACATGCATTTAATGAACTTAAGGATAAATTGTGTGCTGCACATTTGCTTGCTTTACCTAACTTTGACAAAACTTTTGAGATTGAATTTGATACTAGTGGCATAGGAATTTGAGCTGTTTTGATGCAGGACCAAAGACCGCTAATGTACTTTAGTGAGAAGTTAAGTGGGGCAGCCTTGAAGTATCCAACATATGACAAGGAATTATATGCTTTGGTTCGACCTCTACAAACATGGCAGCATCATTTATGGCCTAGGGAGTTTGTGATACACACTGACCATGAAAGTCTAAAGCATTTAAATGGTCGAGATAAGCTGAACCGTAGGCATGCTAAATGGGTGGAGTTCATTGAAACATTCCCATATGTGGTTAAGTATAAGAAAGGTAAAAAGAATGTAGTTGTCGATGCATTATCCAAAAGGTATACTCTACTTAATTCTCTTAGTGCTAAATTGTTAGGTTTTGAGCATATTAAAGATTTGTATCAATATGATGATGATTTTGGTGAAATATATGCATCTTGTGATTGTGGGGCTGTTAAGAATGATTTTTACTTGTTTTCTGATTTCTTGTTTAAGAGAAATAGGTTGTGCGTCCCTAAGTGTTCTTTGAGGGAATTGTTGATTAAGGAAGCACATGGAGGAGGCTTAATGGGGCATTTTGGGGTAAATAAGACCTATGAGATGTTGTTAGCATATTTCTTTTTTAGTCGGGAGATTGAGTTTTTGGGTGCATTTTCGTAAAGAGAGCTTTTCACTTCAAAGAAAGTCCAAGCTGAGCCCAAGAGGCGATGGTCCTTTTCAAATTCTTGAAAGGATTAATGACAACGCATACAAAGTTGACCTGCCAGGTGAGTATAATGTTAGTGCTTCTTTTAATGTAGCTGATTTAAGTCATTTTGATGTAGGTGATGCATTAGATTTGAGGTCGAATCCTTTTGAGGAGAGGGTAAATGTTAAGGATAAACCTACACACCAAGTTCAAAGGATTCAACATCTTAAAGATGAACATGATCAAGAAGGCAATGAGCGAGTTCAAGAGGTTTCTAGTCCAATTAGCATGCCTCAAGGACCAATAACAAGGTCGCGGTCTAAGAAGCTTCAACAAGCTTCAATCCACCATTTTCAAGGCTTAGTCAATTCAGTTAGTGAAGGTATACAAGGACATCAAAGCTTTGGGATAAGTGTAACATGAGTTCAGTACAACTTGGTTCAAGTCCAAGCTATTAATGAGTTGGATTAAGTGTGTAATAGGTCATTTTTGTGTTACCTTTTGGGCTGAATGAAATTTCACTTTATTTAGAGTCCATTAGTTTTATTTTGCTTAATATAGTCTATTCTTAATTATTATTTAAAATATAATTAGGTTAGTTTCCTATTCTTGGGTTTTAGGATTTTAGGAAACCTTTGTAAAGACTATAAATATGCATTACTAGAATGTTTTAAGAGTCTAGAATTTTAATTTAAGGAAAAACCAAAAGGTTGTTCTACTTTTATCTTTGTGTTCTTGAGTAGAATACATGCTTTAAGAAACATTCAAGTAGATTGATCAGTTTCTTGTGGAGTGTTTCGAAACTGGAATTCAGAAACAAGTTTTCTTTATTCTAGTTCTTGGTCATCTATCTAAGAAATCTGTCTATACATAAAGGGGTTCAGAATTAAAAAAAATAGTTTTCTTTATTCTAGTTCTTGATCATCTATCTATATATAAAGGGGTTCTCATATGCAGGATGTTCCCCATAAGCATGGACAGAAACATTATCAAATGACATCGTTCTTTCCCTTATTGTTCTATAATTGACTTTTTTGTCATGTCTTATGTCTTTTTGAAACAATATGCGACATATTGATATGTCATGGACGACTCTGAGTAACTTCTGACAATTTTGATGAAGAAAGGAGACTTGATGCGTCACTACACCCAAGGGTTTAAGGAAAAGATGAGCAAGGTAGAAAATTGTGAAGCTCTTGTAATAAGGCTGGCGTTCAGAAGGGGATTAGACCCCAATCGTCACTATTCGAGGACCTATCCAAGGAAAACCCACTAACTACGATAGAGATGTTCTTTAGGGCATTGACTTATATGAACCTAGAAGAGGAACGAAAAAGTATGATGAAATTGTCTGAACAATTAGTTTTGGTATAAGGCAGCGCAAGAAAGAAGAAAGCAGAAGCATCTGATAGTAGAGGCAGACATAGTGGGAACGGACGATACAAGAGGCTTCAGGGCACCATACCCACACTTTTTTCACCATACCCGTCAACCAGATCCTCTGAGCAATAAAAGATTAACCTTGTTGAAAAGTCCACCACCTCCTAGAAAAGTGTCTGATGAAAAAGATGAGAAAAAATATTGCTCATTCCATAAGAGCGCTGGGCATATGACCAAAAATTGTTATCAGCTCAAAGATTACTTAGAAGAGTTAAACTAAAATAATATGTGGTCAGGCCTGAACCTAGGAAGAGTGCGAAACATGGAATGAAGAAAAGCAGCAGAACCACAACGCATCGTAGACATGATAATAGCCTTGATAGAGCTCGAGGGAACAACTTGAAAAGAACGAAGGCTTATTGCAAGAAAATAATGACGTGTAGTAATGAAAAAGAGGAACGTGACCTCAACAGAGCCCTTATCATATTTGATGACAAAGAAGATGGCCAGACCATATAGGACCACAATGACGCGCTAGTAATTTCCATCTAAATAGGAAACTGCTTACTAAGGAGAAATCTAGTAGATAACGGGAGTGCCCCAAATGTGCTCTACCACAAACCATGGAAAAGATTGGAGTGGAAGTAACAATGCTACAAAACAAATGGCAGCCACTAATATGATTTAACGGAAAAGTAACGTATTCAGAAGGTACACTCTCTCTCCCTATATATTATGAACCATACAATTTTTTAACAGAATTTACAGTTTTAAACACGTTGTCTCCATACAACGTGGTCCTTGGGTGGACATGGATTCATAAAACGAAGGTCGTTTTCATATAGTTTCCATTAAATCTTCTAGTATGCAAGCCATGTGGCGTGAAAAAAAATTTCGGGGATCAGGCGGTAGCTTGGTGCCGCACTGTCAAAGTGATGGATGTAGTAAGAAAGGCGGACATTGTGCCTGGAAAGTGGCCGGTGAACCAGAATTAATAGCAATAAAAAAAGCCCAACAACTCCTCTAAACCTTAACACCTCGATATGAAGTGGAAGAAGAGTTAGAGATAGTGCCACTCGAGGGGAGTGAAAAGCCCACCAAACTGGGGGCAACGCTACCCGAGAGTGAAAAAAGAGAGAAATAACCACCTTCTGCATTAGGAACATAGACATATTCGCTTGGACCACGTGGGACATGCTTTGGATAAGTGAAACCTCATGTGCCACCGTCTAAATATAGACCCACAGGCCAAACCAATGAAGCAGAAGAGGTAGACATTTACGTATGAGAGAAGATAGACAATCGAAGAGTAGGTGGAGACACTAACTAAAGTTGGCTTCATTAAAGAAGTCATGTACCAAGAATGGTTGTTGAATGTTATATTTGTTAAAAAGAAAAGAGAAAACTGGAGGTTTTGCATACACTTCACGAACCTAAATAGAGCACGCCCCAAAGACGATTACCCGCTCCCTCAGTTTAACAAGATGATTGATGGAACATCTAGATATGAGTTACTGAGCTTCATGGACGCCTTCTCTAGTTACAACTAGGCGAAGATGTATCCCCCCGATTAGGAAAAATGTATTTTTATAACATATCAGGGTATCTATTGTTATAGGGTAATGTCGTTCGGACTTAACAATGCTCAAACAACTTATCAGAGATTTATAAATCACATATTCCAGAATTAGATAGAGAAAACGATGGAAGTCTACATAGACGATATGTCTGTGAAGTTGATGCACAGAATAAACTATGTTCGCCATCTAGAAGAAGCTTTCCTCGAATTACGAAAACATGACGTGAAGCTAAACCCTGATAAATGTTCTTTCAGAATCACAGCCGGGAAATTATTATGATACATGGTCATGCAAAGAGGAAACAAAGCCAATCATGATCAAGTCAAGGAGATAATAGAGATGAAGCCGCCAAAAGCCTTGAAGGACTTGCAAAGTCCCATGGAAAAAGACAAGCGTAAACTATTCTTCTCCAAGCTGAAGAAAATTTCATAGCAGCGGTGGGACTAGGAGTGTGAAGCCGCCTTCCAAGCTGTCAAGGAATACTTGGCTTCACCTCTCGTACTCTCAAAACTACAGCTGAATGAAGACTTATATTTATTTCTTGTAGTATCAAAAGCAACCGTCAATGCTGCACTAGTTATATAGGAGGATAAATGGTAAAAACATGTTTACTTCATCAGTAAACTCCCGGATTTGTGTTAGAAAATGGAGAAAATTGTTTTAACCTTAGTAACAACATCCCGAAAACTCAAACCTTACTTTCAGACGCATGCTGCCAAAATAGTTCCCAATCTGGAGTATTTTGCATTCACCAGACTTAGCTGCTAGAATGGAAAAATGAGCAATAGAGTTAGGACAATATGAGATCCATTACGTACCTAGAACCTCTATAAAAGCACAAGCATTAGCAGATTATATTGCAGAATTCACCTAGGATGCCCTTGCAACTTCATCTATAAAAGCACAAGGAAAAAGAAGTTTCCCTGTAGAATTCTTGGAAAGTCCAAGCATAAAGGATTATGTGACAGTGCTCTGCGCCAAAGAAGTAGAACCTAGTTGGCAAGGCCCAAAAATATGTTATTTGTGAGAGGGAACGCTACCAAGTAGATAAGTTGGAGGCTCAAAATTCATACCAGCAAGCAACTAGATATTCCCTACTGAACAGTTGACTTTACAGAATATCATTTTCGAGCACATATATGAAATGTCTCACTGTAACAGAAGTAAAGTATGTCCTAGCAAAAATTCATGAAAGAATTTGCGGCAACCACCACTGAGGTAATATCCTTAGCACACAAAGTACTCAATGAAGAATACTACTAGCCCAAATTACAAGCAGAAGCAAAGGAATAAGTCAAGAAATACGACAAATACCAGCAGTTTGCTCCAGCACCTTGAAACACTTCATACTCTAGTAAGCCCATGATTGTTCATGTAATAGGGATTGAACATTATCGAACCTCTACCAACGACACTAGCTCAAAAGAAGTTTCGACTGGTGGCCACAGATTACTCTACCCGGTGGATTGTTCATGTAATAGCGAAGGCTTTGGCCAAAATTCGTGAGGAAGAGGCAAAAAGTTTCTTATGGAAAAAAATAATATGCAGGTACTGGATCCTA
Source organism: Datisca glomerata (assembly GCA_003255025.1). NCBI lineage: Eukaryota > Viridiplantae > Streptophyta > Magnoliopsida > Cucurbitales > Datiscaceae > Datisca > Datisca glomerata. The sequence goes on from QANY01003152.1 coordinate 2,909,803, forward strand.
GAAATTATAATTTCAGATAACGGACTACACTTCATTGAAAAAATGATCTGGAAGTTCTAAGAAAGATTGTAGATAAAATCCTTATACTCCACTTCGTACTACCATTATGGAAACGCAAGTCGAAAGGTACAACCTCACACTACTAGAAGGATTGAAGAAAATACTCGAAACAACAAAAGAAAAATGATTCAAGGATTTGTCATCAATACTATGGGCCTGACGCACGACACTACGAGAACCTATTGCACAAACCCCTTCGTACTTGCCTTCGAAGTAGAAGAAATAGTACCAGTAGAAATCGATTGTCCGCCTATGACTTTAGACATCAACAAAGAGGAAAACTAAAAAATAATGCACAAGTAGCTTGACCTACTTGAAGAAAGGCGAGAACTAGCTCTCATCATATCAGAAAATTATAATCAAAGTGGAGATCGTATTTCCAGAAGCGGGTTTGGGAACAGAAGTCTAGCCAGGAGATAGGGTCCTCAAGCGGATCATGCAGCCAGACGGCGAAAAGATTGGGAAAACTAGGAAGGACCATACACTATAAAGGCAACATGCGAAAAAGCTCGTATTGGCTAACTACCTGCGATGAAGCAGATCTTGACAAATCATGGAACGTAAACCACCTGAAGAAGCTTAATTTATGGATATAAACTCTTTTTTACAATTAATAATAAAATATCTTGAACTCCCTGGTCTTTTTCGCTATTAAAGGGTTTTCCATAAAAAGTTGTCTTTTATTATTTTTATTTTTCTGCCAAAATTAGATTTTTGAACATAATATTGTGCCACACAATGCTTTATCCAAAAAGAGGTAGAGCCTCATGCCTGAATCTAAAATAAAGGAGAGCTAAAATAAAGGAGTGCTTAAAGCCCGAATCTAAAAAGAAGAAGAGTCAAACCCAAAATCAAAAGATAGCGAGTCCATAAAAATGGACTTGAATCTTGTCAAAAGTGGAATGGGTATGCCAAATTTCCCAAGGTCAAATGAAAAATTACCTAAGTGTGCCAAATGTCGATTAAGGCAAAACCAAGTAAAAATTAGATAAGTGTGTCAAACGGCCGCTTAAGGTAAAACTAAGTGAAAATTGTCTAAGTGTGTCAAGTGGCTGCTTAAGGTAAAATTAAATAAAAAACTACCTAAGTGTGCCAAGTGGCCGCTTAAGCCAAAACTAAATGAAAATTGTCTAAGTATGCCAAGCAACAACTTAAGGCAAAGCTAAACGAAAAATTACCTAAGTGTGACAAACGATCGCTTAAGACAAAACTAAATAAAAATTGACTGACTGTGCAAATCAACTGTTTAAAGAAAAACTAAGCAAAAAATTGTCTATGTGTGTCAAGCGGCTTCTTAAGTAAAAAATGAGGGGAATGATGAAAAAGAATTTTTCTAAAACAAAGATGACGCATGAGAAAGGGAGAAAATAAGACTCCTCGAATATATATATATATATATATATATATATATATATATATATATATATATATGTTGCCGCGACATGAAGGGCAAACTTCATTTGAAAATTAGTAATTGTCAAAATGGTGGAGCGGCATGCAACAATGACCATCGTCAGAATAGGAATGTACGCATACATAGAGCCTAATTAGAGGAATAAAAAAGCACTAGAAGTTGAACAGAGCAAAACGCTTCATCGTTCAAGCAAGGAAATGATGTGTGGGATAGTATGAAATGATGCATAAGCAGAAAGTAATGATTACAGAAATGAGGTCATCAATGACTAGTAAGTGATGGATCGGTTGTCTAATGTTTTACATCAACAGTTTAAAGACCGTCGAGTAAAAAATGGGCATCTGTACATGATCATTGAGTTGTCAAAAGACAGGTAGATGCTGACGAATGGAAAGATGACACTTGGAGTCAAAAGATACATAAAGTTAAGGGTGTTGAGATGATGTGGCAGTCAATGTAACAAATAAAGAGTTGAACCTAATCAAAACACTTACTATAACTACCACATTCTTGCTAACAAAAGGATAATATAGTTTAGATTCATATTTTATCTCTGTAAAACATCAATCAAAAGAAAGCCTATAAATTTAGTTCCATGTATCAAAGGAAGATCAATAATATAAGCTACGCTTTCCATAATCAAATCTTTCTAATTTATTTGCATTCATTTTCTCATATATTCTAATCATACTATAATTCATTTTGAGTTTGAATTGAGTAGAATAGGTCAATCCTTTTATAGATTGGTGCTCTTGTTGAGAGCTCGAGAAATATACTCAAAAGAGCACTAAGTAACTTTGAAATCTAAAGAGAAAAAAATGCCTAGAACAAGGTCAAGCACTGATCGAAACACTGAGAACAAGGTTGATATACCGTCAAACTTTACTTACCAAGAGTTATCCCCATTCACATGTATGATGAATCATCACATACAGACACATAAACCTGTTTTTCCTTATACAGATGTTTCAAATTTATCAATCGTTTTGGTATGGTATAGTTATGTATTTTATATAGATGGTGTATATATATTATGAACATAAGCTGGAATATTGTTTGTATGATCAATCATTTTGTATATGAGATACAGGTTTGCAATTAGAAAAAACACTTAAATCATTCAAGTTGCATAAAAACACTACTTGAATGGTTTATGCAGTTGTTTATAACTACTTTAATGCCTCAATAGTTATTTGATTTTGGCAATAAATAAATCGAAGTCAAATTTAACTATTTGAATACTTCAAGTAGTTGATTGTGACTACTTGAACCCCTCAAATAGTTATTTAATTTTGTCAGAAAATAAATCAAAGTCAGAATTGACTAATTGAAGGGTTCAAGCAGTTGTTTTTGGCTCCTTGAACCCCTCAAGTAGTTATTTGACTACTCGATAAACCCGAGTCCAAAGTTACTATGCTTACGAAAATTGATCATGATAGGTACAGTTACTTAGAATTGGTAGATATATATTAATTGTTGGGACATGATAATGAAAAGTTCAGTTTCCTATTATATTATTGTTTGAAATGGTGTACTGCATTATAAAATTAAATGAAAATTATAGTAATACAACAATTCTGTAAAAATAAATTACGGTAGGTAAATAAAATAATTACAAATAGTGATGTAAATAAAATAATTACAAAAAGTAATTACAAGGTAAAAAAGAATATGGATAGGGTAACAGTAATATAAAAAGAAATCAAACTGAATCTTGTTTTCACAGTTTCCTTAAAATAGTTACGCCCCCTACTTGTGGTACAAAAGTTGATAACGACGTCTGTTTTTCTAGATAAAATGGATGGAGGCAGCTAAAGAGCACCCGACTTCACCATCTTAATCGAACTGACTTACAAGATTTCTGTAACCAGAATAAAGACGTAAAACTAAGACTTAGACCAGAAAATAAACCATCGATGGAACCAAAAATAAATATAATTGGACTGGGACAAAATTGAACCAGGACAAAACCAAGACAAAACTGAATCGAGACCAAATGAAAAATCGAATCAAGAAAACTTGAGAAGAACAAAAAACGTGGAGAGGAAAATTTGAGAGAAAGAAGAGAGCTAATTGCTTATTGGTGTGAAAAATGAGTAGGGGAATACCTCTTTTTATACTAGTCATAGGAGAGCCATCATTTAAGGACATTTAACCTATTAAAGGGCCAAAAAAGGGTTTTGTCTTAATTTGCAAAAATTGAAAATGTTTTGAACCTTTATTTACAAAGAACATTCCATATCCTATGATTTTTTAGGCTTCTTTTGAGAAGAAAAAATAAATCTGGAATAAAAAATAGCTCAGATAGGGATAACCCATATAGAGAAAGTCTTTATGCTTATCAAGTTATCACATTTGATACAAACATCTTTATATATACCACTCTAACCTTTTCTCACTTTTCAATGTGGGATTTTCACAATTCCCACCTATTTTTTTCATTCTCATTTAGCTCACTTTGAGAGATAATTTCTCATTCATCCCAAACCCGATTTTGACAAATTAATAATCGATTCTGATGTACTCCTGGAGGAGAACTCAAATCTTCAAAGACCTTAAACTTTTACGTAGTGGGTCCCACCTAAATATTATCCCAATATTGGTCCATGGAAATGGTGTAGAAACACCCAATTTCCAATTCCCCACATGAATGAAAATTGACGACCAACGATACGACATACATGGTGATAGAATTCTACGTTCCGAAACTTGTATAGGATAGGTAGGTTTTACCCTTTGAACCTTTTTGTGTAAGTATGTTTATTTTACTAGCTGACCAGTAGACACGATGTCTTTGAACTGTTCAGTCTTTTGTGTAAACGATGACATACTACACACAAGAGTCATCCCTGACACAGTTCAGTTTTCATGATTATATTCGTTTGGACCATGAACATACTCCTGGTTCTGCAAGAGTTTCTAAAGAATTGTGCTCTTATAACTCCTGTAGAAGTGGCCTCATTTCACTCTCATATATGCGATCTCTTAGTTTAAGAGTAAACCTGCATTACTCAGCTTGGATCTCATAGTTTCTAACGTATAAAAATCATTAAAAACTTAGCTTAACCCAATCTCCAACATGTATCATTGTTTTCATCATAAGATCTCTAGTCAACTAGGTTGGGTTTCCTATGTATCAACTTATTTTTACATGGGCTTTAGTCCCATTACCATCGATAATTTTTCAATTAACTCTCTATTTAACCCTTTGGTTAAGGGATCCACAATGTTATCTTTTGACTTCATATAATCAAGAATCATACCCATGTCAAGACTAGTTATTTAATAGTATTATCTTAATAGTATTATGTCTACGATGATTGTGTCTAGACTTACTATTATACATATTATTTTGTTCCATTCCAGTAGAACTTTGACTATCACCGTGTATGCAGATTAGTGGCACGGGTTTTGTCCTTATAAGAATATCCTCTAGGAAGTGATGTAGTCGCTCAGCCTCCTCACCATATTTGCCCACAGAAATGTAACCTCAGATGCCATAGTGGATCTAGCTATAACAGTCTGTTTTAAAGATTTTCATGCTATGACAGCTCCTCCTACTGTGAAAACATATCCATTAATAAACTTTATTCTTTCTTTTCAGATATCCAATTTGCATCATATATCCTTCTAGGACCGCTAGATATCTTGTATATGTAGTCCATAATTCTTAGTACATCATAAGTACCTCAGTACTCTTATAATGACTTTTTAATATTCAGCTCTAGGATTATTCGTGAATCTAATAAGTTTACTCACTGTATAAGTTATATCAGATCTTGTACAACTCATCAAGTACATTAGACTACCTACCACTCTAGAGTACTCTACTTGAGAGATAGTCTCACATTTATTCTTAGAAAAATGTACACTTGTATCATCATTGCTAAATTTTCTAAGAATGGAATCTACATAATGAGATTGATTCAAAATAAGTCATTCGGATGTTCTTTTGATTTTTATTTCCAATATAACATCAGCAAGTCTCATGTTCTTTATATCAAATCTAGATTTTAACATATCTTTCGTAGATTTGATCATCTTATCATTACTCCATATGAGCATATCATCAACATACAAACATACAATGACATATCCATTTTTGGTATCTTTGACATAGATACATTTATCACATTCATTTATTTTGAATCCAATTGACATCATGTGACTGTCAAATTTCTCATGCCATTGTTTTAAATCATACAATGTTTTGACTAATTTAAAGACTTTCTTTCCTTGCCTAGGAGTGAAAAAACCTTCTAGTTGTTCCATGTAGTTTTCTTCCTCTAAATCTACATGTAGAAAGACTGTTTTTACATTCATTTGATGTACTTCAAGATTTCACAAAGTTGTGATTACAAGTACCATCCTAATAGAGTTTATCATCGATACCGAAGAATATGTATCAAAATAATCAAAACGTTCCTTCCATCTATAGTCTTTAATTACAAGTCTAGCCTTGTATTTATCAATTGATCCGTTGACTTTAATTTTTTGTTTGAAAATCCACTTGGAACCTAAAAGTTCACAACTAGGTGGAAGATTCATTAGTTCCCAAGTATGATTTTGCAAAATGAAATCAATTGCACTCTTAATGACCTCTTTCTAAAAAAGACATTCATGTTCACAACTTCATTGAAAGTTCTTGGTTGACTTTCAATCATATAGGTTAGAAAATTAAGACCAAAAGACTTTCCAGTTCTAGCTCTTTTACCCATTCTAGGTTCTACCTCGACTTCTTCGTCATGGTCCTGACTATCGTCTTCATCAATAATCTTTAGAAGTCTTTTTGAAGTGCTTGGCTCTTCCTTAGTTTTGTAAGAAAATACATGTTCAAAAAATTATATATTCCTAGACTCTATTATCATGTTCTTGTGAATCTCAGGATTGCTAGATTCATACACAAGGAACCGATACGCACTACTATTATTTCCATAACCAATAAAAATGCAATCGACAGTTTTTGATCTTATCTTCACCTTTTTAAGTATAGGTACTATCACTTTAGCGAGGCATCCCCACATTCGTAAGTATTTATATGAATGTTTTCTACATTTTCATAGCTCATATGAGGTCTTATCCTCTTTCTTTTTGGCTATCTTATTCAAAAGATAGTTAGCCATCAAAATGGCTTCTCCCCACATGTTCTGACGTAGTCTATAATTGATCAACAATGCATTCATAATTTCTTTCAAGGTACATTTTTTACGCTCAACAACACCACTAGAGTGGGGTGAATAAGGTATTGTGGTTTCATGTATAATCCCATGTTGAGTACAAATCTCAACAAATGGCGATTCATACTCACCACCTCGATCACTTCTTAGTATCTTAATTTTCTTATTCAATTGATTCTGAACTTTATTTTTATAGAGAATGAATTTCTCTATAGCTTCATACTTGCTCTTTAGCAAATATACATAACAATATTTTGTGCTATCAATAATAAAACACTTTATTACTACCTCTTGTTTGTACAAATTTTAAATCACATATATCACTATGAATTAAATTAAGTGGTTCGGTGTTTCTTTCAATACTTTAGAATAATGACTTCGTTAATTTTGCCTCGACACAAGTTTCACACTTGTGATTGAATTCAATATAAAATGTTTGTATATGATCCAAGTTAATTAATTTACGTAAAGTATCATAAAACATGACCTAGTCTACCATGCCATAAATTAGAAGAGTCAACCAAGTAAACATAGGAACTACCTGTATTAATATCAAATTTGATCAAAGTCATTACATTGAGTTTAAACATTCAATCACTCATATAACCGTTACCAACATACATTCCATGGTTATTCAATAGTGATTTAAACCAAACACAAGGTTCTTCCAGATTTTAGGTACATATGGGATATTGTTAAGAGTCAATTCCTTCCCAGAAGTCATCTTTAACACCACTTTTCCTTGACCTTTGATCTTAGAGGTGACCAAGTTCCCCATGAACAACTTCTCTCAATGCTCGATAACTTTGAAGGTAGAGAACACCTGACAATCAGAATACACATGGCAGATAGCTCTAATGTCAATCCACCATTTTTTTTGGATTTGATCCAACCATGTTGACCTCAGAGACCACTTCTGAGAGGTTGATGTCAGAGACGTCTCGAGCAATGTTCTAAATCACATCAGCCTTCTTATTTCTCTTAAAAAATCTACACTCAAAAAATTTGTGACCCAGCTTGTCACAATTGTAGCACTTGCTTTGGAACTTTGGTTTCTTAGAAACCCATTCTTTAGGTCCCAGCTTGTTTGAACCCTTCCCTTGGTTGTTAGTCTTCTTGAGTTTCAAACATTGACCATGCTCCGCAATGTTAGCCTTTGCTGCAGCAACAAGATTTGACCCTCTTCTTTCAGATAACTTATTATCTTTTTCGATTCAAAGTTGAGTAATAAGATCCTTGATGCTCATTTCCATTCATTTGTGCTTGAGATAATTCTTGAAATCCTTCCACGTAGGAGACAATTCTCAATGATACAAGCCATTTGAAATGATTCATCTAACATCATTCCCTCATCATGAATTTTGTGTAGAATAATAAAAAATTCTTGTACTTCACTGATCACCATTTTGGAATCCACCATTTTAAAATCCAAAAAGCGGCCAACAATAAATTTCTTGGAACCTGCATCCTCAGTCTTGTACTTTCATTCAAGAGATTCACATAGCTCCTTTGCTGTTTTTTTATCAAAATAAACATTATACAAGGAATCAACAAGACCATTCACAATGTAGTTTCTACATAAATAGTCAGAATATTTTCAAGCATCAATAATAATGATTGTTTGAAAATCTTACTCAACGTCATTGAGCTTAGGAGCTTCTCCAGTCAAGCATTTTGCCATATTCAGTGTGGTCAAGTAAAATAGTATCTTTTCTTGCCACCTTTTGAAATTCAATCCATTAAATTTCTCATGTTTCTCCCCATGAGAAATAGGTAGAGACATCGGTGCTATATGGGCCATAAGGGTCACAACAGGGTTCTGCACACCCAGATTTGGCATTTGAGCCCCAATAATAGGTTCTGCCCTTGACTTTCAGCAGCATGGTTCGCTACAACATTATTGTTGATTTCAGTTGCCATATTTCCTTATCTAAAATATAAATCAGAAGTGTATCAACACTCTGAAATTTATTCTATTTTCTCAAAGACGAAAATATGCTAATTTTTCAAATATTTTCCAAAACAAATCAAATAGAACTTTTACAGATAACTGTCAAGATGAATTGGTGGGGTTCTAAGACCCAATCCAAGATCAGCCCTCTCGATTTTGGAGAATATTAAAAAAAAATTTAGGTTGACCCAAATCAATTTTTGGACAAAATTTGAACAAGCAAATTAATTTCCAAAAATTGATCCCATAATGCAATAGCTTGTGTAAAAACAATTATTTTAAGATTGTTTGGAATGATATATTACATTATAAGATTAAATATAAATTATAGTAATACAATAATTCTGTAAATACACCAACTATGACAAGTAAATAAAATAATTATGAATAGTAATGTTGATACAAATATTATGAAATGTAAATAAAGTAATTACCAACGTAAAAACAATATGGACAACGTAACAGTAATATAAGAAGAAATCAAACTGAGTCCCATTTTCATAATTTCCTTAAATTAGTTACGCTCCCTGACTTATGGTACTATGATTGATAACGACACTTGTTTCTCAAGATAAAACAGTTGGAGATAGCTGAAGAGCACCCGACTTGGCTTTTTCTTTCAATAGCCGGCCAAATGACTACAGGATCATCATCGGTCTACTCTACCTCAATTCACCATTTCGAACTTTATACAGAAGGTTTTTCCGTACCACCTTAATTGAACTGACTTGCCAGAATTCTACCACTAGAATAATGATGCAAAACGAAGACTTGGACCAGAAAAACAAATCATCGACTGAACCGGAAATAAACCAATCTGGACTGAGATAAAACTAAACTGGGACAGAACCGAGACAAAAATGAACCAAGACCGAATGAAAAACTTGAGAGGAACAAAAAATGTGGAGAGGAAAAGTTGATAGAAAGAGGAGACTAATTGCTTCTTGATGTGAAAAATAAGGTGGGGAAGACATCTTTTTATACTAATCATGGGGGGAGCCACCATTTAATGCCATTTAACCCACTAAAGGGCTAAAAAATATTTTTGTTTTAATTTGCAATAATAAAAATCATTTTTGTCTTAATTTGCAAAAATAAAATCGTTTACCTAGCCTTTTGGGGAGGCTTAACGACATTAACAACGACATCAAGCTCATGCGTGTGTTCAGGATTATTTTGTTACTATGGATTATGGACTTGGACATGGGGATGACTTATTGATTATGGAATTTGCAACTTATTTTTATTTGTGGTGTATGAACACATGACAAGTAAAAAGATCATTCTTTGCATATTCTAATAGAAATACAAAAATTGATTAAGAGCTCTATTACAAATTGATTATTAACTAAATCATACATTTTAACATAACATTACATAGTCATTGATTAATAACTCTGTTACATACTAATTATATATCCATAAACTATATAATAATTGTCATATTTAGAGATATGAAACACTTAGTGCAAAAATGGACGAGAAATTTCATCTATTTGAACTCATCCTTAACTTCTTTTAAATCATTGACTTCTGATAAATCTTTGGCATTCTCCCTGTTTGTGGTAAAAAAAAATCATTTACTTCATGAACTGGGTTGCACAATAAAAAAACTCACATATATTGTGTTCACAATAATAATATAACCTATTTTTATTTCGATGCGACTCATATATCTTCCCAGCTGCCCTTCTTCCGTAAGGACATTTTCTATTAAGATATCTTCACCACTTGACTCTGCAATAACCTATTATGAGGATTCAACTTATTACACCAACAACATATTAACATATGATGATTATATATCTATACAGTTCATATCTCTATTCACGGGTAGTTAGAGGAATTTACCATTTTTATACACATAATTTCTACTTGAGGGCTTCAAGTGTTCATAAAAAACTACTTCAATCATTCAAGCAATGAATTCTGACTATGATTTTTTTACTGAAAGAATTAGATAACTACTTGAGCGGTTCAAGTAAGTATAAATAATTATTTGAATCATTTCAAGCAATTAATCTGACTTAAAATAATCTATTTTGTCTAATGTCATACAAAAGGACATCATACTAGCAGTAAATAATTTTTCAACAACAGGAAGTAGAGTAATTTTTTGAGGAAACAAATAGAGCACTAAGGGGGGAAAACCCAACCAAAACACTTGATATTTAGGTATGAGCACGGTCTCCTTGATGGAGAAGAAAAGTGCTTCAATGGGTACCCGATTTTTCACTTGCGCAACGTCTTGTTGAAGAATAAACTTCAATCATGAAAAAAAAGAAAAAAAAGGAAAGAGAAACAAATGAGGAAGAAGAAGATCGACGATGCAAAATAGTGTGGGGAAAAAGAAGTTGTAATGATACAGTGGTGGTAGATGCATTGGAGAACGTATATAAAAATGACAATAATTAGACTAAACAAAAAAACTGTCATTTGAATTGAATGACAATATATATTTTAGAAAATGAGTATATATTTTAAAATTATTTTCCAAAGGGTCTATTTCTCCAAAGAACCCTTTCTAATTCCGCGGCCATCAATGAGCTTCAAGGGAATTAACCGTCTGAGGCTAAACTACAAAAAAAAAGTCATTTTCAATCCGATATATTGTGAACATGGGATCAGGCTCTTCCGGGCTCATAGACATTGGTCTAACTTGAATTCTTTGATCAATATTCGAGGATCCAGATTGCAGCCGATGAAAAATAAGAAATTGAGGTGGAAAAACTTAAAAAAAGAAAGAAGAAAAACTAGAATTAGGATCCATGTTTAGTTTTCAATGAAAACCGACTTGCAAAAAAGAGGTAACCTGACTGTGGTCTAGTAAAAAATTTCTACAAATATCTGATCTGCTAATCTGACGTTAAGATTGATTAACACTTGGTAGACTCCAACCTAGTGAAATATTTTGACTAGGTCATGATTTATCAGACACTAAGTTTAGCAGAAAAAATAAATAAAGGAGCTAGCTTATGTCTTTCTCTTGTAAAAAATGTCAAATTTCATTAAAAATATGAGGTCTTAAAATTATTGTTTTTTCTTTCTCAATGTTCTCTCCATGAAAATTTTCAATTTATTTTTTTCAGAGACCACTCTTTATAACTTGAGCAGCTCGGATGAAGCAAGATGTTCATATATCATTCTTGTCGTTTATAAGAACAACAAAGGATCATCATCTGTGTAGTGTGTAGCCGGTCGCATTCAGGTCAAATGACATGATATCACCATGCATTTTAAGGAAATCCTACTTTAGGTCGATTACTTTTGAGAGCTAGCACATAGTATCTCAACTTAAAATCGTACATACTGATAGTTTAACAAACCAATTTTTTCAAGTTAAGTCTCAGTCTTGTTCTTAATCCTGCGAGTGAAAGGTCTTACTTATTCAAAGGATGATAGGTCGGCTATATTTTAGGGCAAAAAATAGGGTTGGTGTCCACACTGAAAATATCTTATCAATTTGGCAGTGTGTTGAGAAAGTGATCAATCACTTTCAATTATCTGATCAACCTATTCATTCAAGGTAGAAAGAATTGTAGCGGGGAAAAATCAATAGATCCAAACTGGCCCCTTGTGACCGAGGATGGCCATGCGCCAAGGGAGAGATTATTTGGAGGGGGGGACTACACTGACTGTCCCTCTTAATGAGGGACACATAAGTCACTTTAAAATAAAAGTGGACTCATGTGTGTTGAACTACCAGTAGTTCTATATATATATAACTAGGAGAGTCACATTGTGGCTATTATTTCTAATAATTTTTTGTGCCAAGGAGGGAAGCAACAAAAATGTTTGGGAAAATTAAAAACCACACTCTCAAAATATACACATGTCATTTTAATCCTCTACCTACTGTCAGGGGCCCTGTAAACGGAACTCAGAGCTGCTCAACACACCGACGCCCTCCCCTTCGTATGTATTGATCGCTATCCATTTTCCTTGCATCCATCCCAGGAGCGGAGCTAATATTTTCCATTTATAAACTTAAATTTAAGTTTTTTATTCAAAATAACCTCTCGTCTAAATGCATCAACGATGCCGTTTAAACTTCATTATACGACGTGGCTCTTTTATAACCTTACATAATTTTTTCCATCTTCATTTTAGCCGTCTCCAGAGAATGCAACCTTCATGTCTTCCTCTCCAGAGAATGCAGCCTTCGCTAGATTAGTTTAGCTTAAAGCTTATTAGCTTTTAGCTTAAATAAGATGCTAGCCTATTTCAATAAGTTGTGCAAAACGTCATTTTAAAAATAAATTATTTACTTATTTAAACTATAAGTCATAAACTGCAGCTTATAAGTTGAGTCAAACAGAGCCAATGTAATGTGATGGATCAAAATACTAATGAAAATAGAAAAAAAAAAATTAATGGGGAGACATTACAAGAAAATAGGTTTATAGCAGCGGTTTTTCGGTCTATAGCAGTGGTTGAAAATAGAAAAAAAATAAAATTAGTGGGGAGAGAGTAGATGATCTATAATTAGAGAGAATGAAAGTGTGAGAAAATATAAATTAAAAATAGAATGAGAATCACATGAAGGAGATGGAGGAATGAAGATTTATGTACCATATATATATGGATTGTTTGTACTTGTGTTAGGTATTTGGGTAAACTAAAATCTTATGTGCGCAATAGAGCTCGTCCCGAAGGTTTGATTGTTGAGGCTTACATTATGGATGAATGTACAACATTTTGTTCAAGGTATTTAGATGGAGTGGAAACAAAATCTAATCGGCCTACGAGGAATGATGATTTTATAGATGAGTAAACAATACAAAATGTTTTTCTCTTTCCTATTTTAGGTTGACCAACAAAGAAGGCAACAACTGATGTGCTTGATAGCATCACATTGACACAAGCACATCGATTTGTGTTGTTTAATTGCGAGTTAGTTTATCCATCCCATAAGTAAGTCTCAAATATATAGCTTGGATAAACTTACATCCCTTTCCCAGGCTGTTACTTTAGTATGTTACTTACTTTATCTAAAATAATTGCAGAGAGTTTGCAGATAATTATAAAAGACAACATCGTAGTCGTCGACCTTCTCATAATTAAGTCAAACACGTACTTCATGATAATTTTCTTGACTGATTTACATCTAAAGTAAGTTCAATAAATGTACCTGAATTATTTAATTATAGATGGGTCAATAGATGTTGAATACTTTTTTTTATGAATAGATAACCAAAATGGGAAATAATGCGTCAGAAGAGTTGAGATGATTAGCTCAAGGTCCAAATATTGTGGTGAAGAAGTATGATGGATACAATATTAATGGATTTGTTTTTCGTACAAAGGAAAATGATAGCAGTCGTAAGTCTCAAAATAGTGGAGTCATGGTAACATCAAAGATGGCAAGTTATGCAAATGTAGGAGATAGAGAGATGGCTTTTGTGGCATTCTTAAAGATATCATTGAGATGAATTATTATGAGAAATTCAAAGTGATTTTATTCAAATGTGATTTGATTGACCCTACTAAAGGTATTGGAGTAAAGACTGATTGATATGGGTTTACCCTTGTTAATTTTTCGCGTTTGACCCATACTAGAAAGCATTTGAAGCACAAGCCATTTATCTTTACATCACAAGCACGTTTAGTATATTATGTTGATGATCCAAAGGATAAAGACTGGCATGTGGTTATCTATACAAAGCCTAGAGATTTGTATGACATGGGAGTACTAGAGCTGGAAAGTGACACCGGAATCCATCATAACGACGAAGTTCTCAACGCATAAAGTCTAGAAGAAGTGAACTTAGATCGAGTAGATGTTGATGGTTTGACTTTTGAAGACATGGCATATGATTACAATAGTGATGATGATAATAATTTTTCTGAATAATTGATTGAATGTTTGATAAACATGTATCTTTTTATGTTTTCTTAGTTAGAAAATATTTTCTAAGTCAAATATAGTTATAATGATTAACATGTGCAGGATTACGCCATGGCCTCGTCGAGACGTCAATCATCACGCTCAGATACTCGATTGGATATTGACTCTCCTACTGAATCTGGATGATCAAATCCACATCAGGATATAAATGTGGAAACATAAGGTTTGTTCGCTCTTGTTCAAGTTAATGGAGATAATAAAATAGTGTTTCATTTGATTATCACAATGTTATTCAATATTTTGTTAAATAGAACCATATGTGAGGCCTACGCAAGGACGAACGCAGTTGACATCTATATGGGCTAGAACGGGCGTACAAGAGGACGAACGTTATTTAATAGTATTTCTGAAATATTTTATTATTTCAAATTTTCATACTTTGAACTCATTAAATAATTTGTATTGATAATCTACTATAGTTTTGGATATCTAATTAATGATTTAATATTTTATAATTATGCGCTCTGTAAATATATACAATGATAATGCTCTGACTATTGTGGAAATATGTACCCTATTAAAATTGTGTTAATATGCAGAAATTTTTAAGAATTAGTAGAAATAGGAAGGAGTATGTGAAATCAGTGTTTTTTGCGACGGTTCATAAACTGCCGCAAAAACTTAGACTAGGACAAATTCACGACGGTTCTATAACCGTCACAATAAGACTACCTATTTCGCGACGGTTGTAGAACCGTCGTTATATATACAATTTGCGACGGTTCTAAAAACCGTGACGGGAAATTTTATTTAGCGACGGTTGAACCGTCGTGAATTATCAAAATAACCGGCGCTTTAGAGTCAAGGTCGCGACGTTCCTCCGACGGTTGTCAAAACCGTCGGTGATTTAATCCCGACGGTGGCGATCCCGACGGTTCTCCAACCGTCGCCGTATCGATTCTGACTGTTAAAAACCGTCACCGTAGACTCGAATAACCGTCGCCGTAGACATATTTTCTTGTAGTTTTAAAATTTATTTCATTACCAAGCAACACAAATTTGTAACTAAATACAAGAATGAGTATACATAAGGAACTCCCCATTGTATTTTCATTTCATTTCATGCAATCAATCCAAATCAGCACCTAAGGATTTGAAAATTCTTAACGGTTTTGCTGGAGAATAAACACAACTAGGGTGGTCTCCTCGATCAATTTTCATGAGTCTCTTGAAAAGTTAGAAGATCAAAGATCAATTAATGTGAAAGTTTTAAAGTTTTAGATCTACTAAAAATTATGTTTATTTATTATTCTAAAATAGTTCATGTAGAAGGAAGGAAGTCGATGAAATTTCAAATTTATGTATATAAACTAATAGGTTTTTGTATTTATCTCAACAATGAAAAAAAGTGACATGCATCCACCAATTAAACTAACTTCATAAATAACTAGTTGATTATCGTTTGCAAGCCTTATTTGATAGTAAGTGTTGTATTTTTTTTTCAAGGATGAAGGTATTGAATTAAAAATTCTGGGATTGAACGTCAAGTCAAGATAAAATCTTCAAGCATGACTTGGGTTAGAATCCTAGCTGGTCTTTTATAAAGGTTCTTGAATTATGCTGGATTTAAAGGCAATATTATAAGTGGGTTAAGCATTTCAATCATAAGTATCAAGAATCTCTCTCACCGTTTAAATATTGATATTATATAGTACAAAGAAAAAAACACTGAAATAAAAAGAAGAGAGAGATCAGTTGTGGTAGAAGAAGGTAAGAGATCAAGTTTTATTATAGAAATGAAAGGGGTTGTTGATACATGCGTACATTTTCCAGCCACGTCTATACAATATATTAATTGATGATCATTGTGGTCGCTTCACAACCTTTGAACAACAAGCTGCAAAAGGGACATATTTGGGCACATATATGTCTAGGGGGAGGCCGATATCCTTGGTAGTTTTAATTTAGTATTTAGATGCTGTATGGAGGTGGCTTGGGCAAGTTCTTGACAATACCACAGAGCAAGGTGTTGTCGGGGATGTTGTATTCGTCTCTGAGGGAACGTGCTGGAGACAATACGCTCACATATAACTGTTGTCCCAGATAACGATTCTCTGTCAATTCCGACCTCAAGTTCCACATTCCAGCATTGTCAAAGGTTAAGAGTATGGCTGCCCATGACTTTGGGTAGACTTGGACTGTGTGCCGACTCACCGCATCAAGAAGGTTGTAGTTCTTCCTCTTTTCTGGACTCCACCTCCCGGGCTCCACACTGTCCAGTAATTCAAATTAGTTAGGTGACATGTCACACAATCCATTATAATCAAACTATTTTGAGAATTAAATTGAAGAAAAGCGAGGAGTACTTACGCTACAGCGAAGAAAGAGTATCCATCAAGATGCCAAGACTGGAGACTCTTCTCGTGGTTCTCAAAGATGATCTCGACGAAGTTACGGAAGGTAGCATTGACAACATTAGGAGCAATGGTTAGGTTTTGGGTAGCACTGGCTGGTGCATCATCACTGATGGTATTATACTTGAAGACCTTGTTAGAGACTCCATAGTACTCAGCAAGTTTGAGTGGGGTAGGTGGGTCAATATGGGAAACGCCGTTAATAGCATAACGAAGCTTGCCCCCAGCTCTACTGGCTGAGTTCACTAGCTTGATGGTGCGTGTAATGTTGATTGAGCCGTAATGGTACGAGCCTTGAGGGTTGGGCCTTGCAGCACTAGCGGTGAGGTTCCAACGGAAGGAACGGAATTGGTTAAGTGACCAAGCCCAGCCCACTGGAGCCTTGGGTAATTCAGGTGAAGCAGGGCCTTTTCCGTTGGTGTAACGAATTATACCCTTACCAACGAGGACGTTTTTTATGAACCTGGTTGAAGCAACAATGTAATAGTCTCTAGGTGCTTGGTTGGCAGTTACAAGCAATGAAAAGCATTGACCAACATGGACATCAAGGGACTCATAAACGTTCTGAACGGTATGGGAACCTTCCATCTCCACTAGCTTCAAGGTGTGGCCTTGGATTCTGAAGTTAAGTGATGCCTTAAGACCAACGTTACAAACTCTGTACTTGTATGTTTTGCCAGGCTTCATTGTGAAGAGTGGCTTGTGCTTACCATTGCCGTTTGCGGATTTACCGTTGATAAGGACTCCGTCGGGGCGACCAAGGGATCGTCCGGTGTCCAAGAATTTACGGAGAGTGGAGTGGCTCTTGGTGTACCAGTCGCCAATCAGGACATTGTACTCGTCCTCTGGATCGGGATATGGGACGGGAATGAGCAAGCGGCTATTGATACGAAGGCTTCCGAACCCACCGGCCGCCCTGTGCAAGGCTGTTGAAGGATAGTAGAAGTAGCTTCCGATTTGGTCCTTAACTTGGAAGTGATAGGTGAAGTTTTTACCAGGGGGTATGGGGCAGTTGGTTCCAAGTACTCCATCTTGCCATGAGTTCTTCCTGTGTTGCACTCCGTTCCTGCAGGTCAAATATATACATACACATTTTAATTAATTAATTAATAACTTTTGTCAAAAGAAATGTACATGAGATGGAACCTCCGAATCACATTTATATTTTGTAATAAAGAATATATATAATTACCAGTGCAAAAGGAAAGGCTCATCAAGGTTGTTGAAGACATTAACAACAACATTATTGTTGGAGGTAGAGTTGATACTAGGGCCAGGGAATTGACCGTTAATGAGAATGCCTTGTTGAGGAACTCCCAAAGGAGAGATGGTACCATAGCTAACATTCCATGTGAAGTAGAGGTAAGGGTCTTCACCATTTACCGTCAACAACAAGGCAGATGAGAGGCATAGAGCCAACACCATCAATATCAGCCTTCTACCCATCTTCTTCTGTGTCTTTCAGATCTTGTTTTTTGTTGTCAAGTTGTAATTCCGAGAGTTGATGAAATCAACCCTTTCCCCCAAATAGGCTCTATTTAGCTATCCTTATTTATCTGGAAGAAGATGCACACCTTTTTAGTGGGGGTCTTCTTCTACGGGCTTTTAATGCCATTCCCCATCCCTTCCCTTTTATACATGTTAATGTCAATCTCTCAACCATTCATGTTGTGCGCTTTTTTCTCTCAACCTTTCCCCTCTTTCTGTGTATCCCCTTTCTTTTCGCCATTTTCCTCTCCTTTGCTTTCCATTTCCTACCCTTTTCCCTCCCCCATAATTCATGCACTACTCTCCCTGTCTGTCTGCTTCCAACCAAAACCCCCCATTTTACATAATTTTATTTTTCAAAAACAGTCTCATTTATGTTGTTTCATCGTAAGTTCTTTATTAAAAAAAAGTCAAAACACTTTGTTTCGTATATTACCCATTCATCCCTTTAATTAACTCCACTCGTAACCAATATTGGTTAATCCAACCAAATTTATTCTCTCTTTTAAAACGAATTTAATTATAAATTTTGACCATTTGACTTTGTTTGTTGTGAGATTTATAAGATCATCAAAGTTAATTTTAACTCATGTATAGTACAAGACCTATACTCTATAATTTTTCATATAGGTGTTTTGAATTTCAACATTTTAAAGTTAAATTTTATGAGATATTATAACTCAAATCCAGAAGCTCGATCATAAATTAAGTATGAAATTTTAATCATTGTGATAATTCGTATTCTCTTAATTTTTTTTTGCATTTTAAGTGCACCTACTGTTTTAAGAAATAAGTTTCCACTCTCTTAATCATTCAAATTACTTTGTAGGAAAAACACCCATTCAAGTTACTATTTTATTAATGACTATGAGATCAATAGAATAATATTTTATTCGAATAATGAAATAAGTCAACTACATTGATCATGGGTGTTAGCCCAAATAGTCATAGTCATGCGTGTTTTGAAATACAGAAGAACAAATTGCTTTGTTTGGTTTCATTGTTGGATTTTTCTGCAATTTTTTTGCTTACTAATTGAGATGGATTTTGTATTGTAAGAATTTGTGAACTTTGACAAAAATAAAAATTGAGATGGATTTTGTCTGCAATTTTTTGGAAACTATTTTATCTGCAATTTTTAAAGACGTGAGAGAGTGAAAACTTGATGAGGAAGGTGATTCTACGTGAGATTCTCATGCATTAGACGTCAAACTGCTCAGAAGTAATAGAGGGGCCCAATTTGCAGTTTGTTAACATCTAAAGCAAAAAACATACGAAAAAAAATATATGAGTGAGTTTCGCAATAAGTACAAACTACATGAGTGTTAATTCGCATTCTAGACGACGAGATGAGTTGACGCAGTTAGTTAAACCACAAACCTATACTCGATGTCATGGGTTCGAGCTATATTCCTCTATTTCTCTTTAAAATTTATATTGTAATTTTGACAGAAAAAAATTACATTCTAGCTTCAAAATAACTAGATATACATTAAAACTAATCTTCAAGCACCTAAATTTTACACAAACATGCTTGACTTTAGATCATTACACTATAAGAAAAATCTAATATTGCGACAGTTATACGGCGAGAGTTTGTTTAACCGTCGTTAATTATTTAAAAGAAGAAGTAATTGTGATGATTTATTTAACCGTCACAAATGTGTGATATATTCTGACGGTTTTATGTAAACCGTCGGAATAGGTACGACATGCCGACGGTTCCTATAAACCGTCGGGAATAAACCTTTTTTTACAAACGAATTGCGACAGTTCAGTTGAACTGTTAGGATATATGTAACCTTTTGTGCGATGGTTCGGCCAAACCGTCGCATTTGGTGAGAAACTCGAGCTTTTTTGCCGACGGTTTAATTGAACCGTCAGGATATAGGTGCTTGTTGGGCGTTTTTTATGACGGTTCACCCAAACTATTGCATTTGTATGAGACTCAGTCATTTTGGCTGACGGTTCAGATGAATCGTCGGGATAGATATATTGCTACGGTTTTAAAACTGTAGCAATAGAAAAACCCTAAATGAATTTTAACAACCCGCGTTTTTGTTTCTTCCCCATTTTCCCCTGCCTTATTCTTCCCCATTTTCCCCTGCAACAGGCCCATGCTCCTCCTGCCTTCCCATTCTTCCCGCATCAGTGAACTAGCGCGCTTCTTTATACTCATGATAGTTGTCTTCTTGATACTACCTAATCTGATCCATTTTTTCAATCTGTTGTCAAAGGCTGGGCAATTTCTTCTTAGTCAAAGAGGAAGAGCACCATAGGGGGTCCGTCCTTCTTCAATCTACTCCATTTTTTCTTTCAGATCTGCAGAGCAGGTGCGTGTAGCCTCAGGGGTAATTTATAAGCTTTTCTCTCATTCTCGAGGTAATCATGTAACTTGTAAGCTTCTCTCTCATTTTTTATTTCAGATCAGAACCTGTGGTTCTCGGTTGGTGAGTTTTGGACATCTAGTCCTAGGTTTCAACCGTCTTCAGCAGCACTCTTCGTGTAGCTTGTCCAGGATCCAAGTAAGTAAATTTCAGTTTCTATTTTCGTTTGATTGAGGATTGTCTTTGCCTGTCCAGTGTCTATTTTCATTTGGGTTGTGAATGAGACTCAATGTTTTTTGGAATTCATTCTTCCTTTTTACTGGGCATTACCATGTTGAACATTTATACTGTCTAACGGTATATTATTTCTGTAGGGGGCTTGAACATTAGATTTAGTACCCAGTCAGATTCTGTTAATTTGGTTTTTGCAGATGAAAATCAGCAGCTATTACTCTTAATTCTTAAGCTGTGAAGTGCAACATTATGTGCTATTGATGTTCTAGTGAGCTGCAAATTAATTACTTGTCTAAGATTTATATGAATCTGGACATTACTTGCTGGTAGTTTGGTAACATAAGAGAACTAGAAGTCTAGAAATGAAGAAACTAGGTAAATGAGTCTAGAGTCTGACATCTTCAGCAATATGCAAAGGTAATTTTGACTAGTGTGATGGATTTTAGATCAATTTTTACTTTTTGAACTTATTTATAAAATTCTATTTTATACTAATGTGATGGATTTTGATGGTTAGTGACAGTTTTCTTTCTTAGTTTTTTCTTGGTTGAATGAGGTCAGTGCTTAGATTCAGGGTTCTTGTTTTGTGAAAAAATTTCAGTGTTCTTTTGTTTTTGTTCATCCCCTCACCAAATTTCTTGGCTAGAACTTCTTTGACTTCAATTTGTGTCATGTGCCCTTTGAGAATGTCATGTCTTGGATATTACTTGCTTCAATTTGTGTCATGTTCAATTTGTGTCATGTTCCCTTTTCGTCAATCTATGCTGGGTAATTATTTCCCACTTGCTTGAAAACTTACATTACTTAATTATAACATGATTTGGACAGCTGAAGATTCATTTATAAAATATTTTTTAAGATTATTAGGCTGAGGAGAAACGGTGTAGCATTAGTTTCGATTATTCTATTTGTTTGGTCTACTTTAAGCTGTGATCATAACTGCAATGGATAAGAGTTGGATGACAAAACTAAGATTTAATAAGGCATATCAAGATGGAGTAGATCAGTTTATGAACTTTTCCTTTGAGAGAGGATCGAATGATGGATATATATCGTGTCATTTTTACCAGTGTGTTATCATAAGACTAGAGACATTGTTCGTGAACACATGATATGTAATGAGATTATAAGTGGTTATACATGTTAGTATTTTTACGGGGAGTCAACGATGACTACTTCATTCAGAATTGGTACATCATCTAAAGTCATTGTTAATAATAGGTCACATATAGAAACACCATTATCATGTCAAAAAGATGATACTGATTTGCATGATTTGTTGCATGATGCATTTGGTAATTTTTTGAACAATGAACATGGTTCAGACTCTATTCCATCATAACAACCGGTTGATGATGTAGATGAAAGAATTCGGAAATTCGGGGATGATTATGGTGTTAAGGACTTTTACGATTTGGTTAAAGATAGTAATCAACCACTATATCCTGGATGTGAAGAATTCTCAAAATTGTCATTTATTGTGAACCTATATCACATTAAATGTCATGATAGATTAAGTGACAAATCATTTTCTTCCCTTTTTGAATTGTTGAATATAGCATTTCCTAAGGGTGTTCAACTTCCAAATACATTTTATGAAGGAAATAAACTGATTTGGAAGTTAGGACTTGGGTATGACAAAATAGATGCATGCCCCAATGATTGTATGTTGTATTAGAAAGAAAAAGAGATAGACCAAGTATGTGATCGTTGTGGTATTTCAAGATAAGTTACCAATGAAACAAATTGTATGTCTCAAAGAAAGAAGAAAGTGAAGAAAATACCTGCCAAAGTATTGCGTTACTTTCCTCTAAAATATAGATTGCAAAGATTATGCATGTCCTCTAAAACTGCTGAAAGTATGAGATGGCACCATGAGGGACGCACTAAGGATGATGTTTTGAGACATCATGCTGACTCAGATGCTTGGAAGATTTTTTATGATAACTTCAAAGAATTTTCTTCGGAACCATGTAATGTTAGGTTGGGGTTAGCTAGTGATGGCTTCAACCCCTTTGAAAACATGAGTACGAGTTACAGTAGTTGGCCTGTAATCTTGATTCCATACAATTTATCTCATTGGATGTGCATGAAGGAAATAAATTTCATATTGTCTACACTCATTCCTGGACATGTAGTTGTCCATACAAAGCCTAGAGATTTGTATGACATGAGAGTACTAGAGCTGAAAAGTGACATCAAGATCCATCATAACAACGAAGTTCTCAACGGACAAAGTCTAGAAGAACTTAGTTCGAGTAGATGTTGATGGTTTGAATTTTGAAGACATGACATATGATTATAACAATGATCATGATAATAACTTTTCTGAATAATGTGATTGAATGTTTCATAAACAAATATCTTTTTATTTTCTTAGTTGTAAAATATTTTCTAAGTCAGATATAGTCATAATGATTAACATGTGTAGGATTACTCCATGACCTCGTTGAGACGTCAATCATCACGTTCATATACTCAATTGGATATAAACTCTCTTACTGAATTTGGAGGATCAAATCCACATCATGATATGAATATGGAAACATAAGGTTTGTTCGCTCTTATTCAAGTTAATTGAGTAATAAAATAGTGTTTCATTTAATTATCATAATGTTATTCAATATTTTGTTAAATAGAACCATCTAAGCGGCGTACGCGATGACGAACGCAGTTGACATCTATATAGGCCAGATCAGGCGAGGATAGAATACCAATGGCTTTCAATGCCCAAGGTCAGGTCATCAGTGCTAATAAAATAAAGTTTACAAGCTTTTGTGGTACCGTTGCTAGACGTCATAATATTTTGCCCATACAATATGATTGTAGGCATGTGTCGCGGTATCATAAAGATTAAGCATGGGAAATAATGAAGGTATGGTTGCTTGTATGTTCATATACACACACACACACACACACACACACACACACATATATATATANTAGAAGAATATCATGAAGTATATATTTTGACATCCTTAAATACAAGATGGAAGGATGAGAAGAACAAAATAAAAAATGAATATATGGCGACGTATGAAACGGAGGAAGACACATTAGAACATTGGAATGATGTTATTTCAAAAGAGAGTTTTGTTGTGATAATTCATAAATGGTACTCAGAATAAGGAAATATATGATTTTTTTACTATACATCTATGATTAATTGTGTGTGAAATAAATTAATTTTTATTTATCTTTCATAAATATAGAAGCAAGCTGCAACTAACAGAAGATCACGGAGAAAACTAAAACACCCTCACACGTTGGGACGTACAAGTATACCAACGAAAAGAGCAGAAATGATAACTTTTAAACTTTATAATTGTTTTAATCAGTTTTATTTAAGTATATTTAATCATATATTCTCATTTTATAGACATAAGAATTTCAAAGAGAGCCCTCAAAGAATGAAGCTATTTGTAGCCTCACATGAACGGAAAAATGGAACTATGTAAATGAAGAGATTGCAAACGTTGCAGTAAGTACAAGTTGTAATATTAATACCAAGTTTTTAAAAAGTTATTACATGTTTACTGATATTAAGGCTTAATTTTGTATTATATGTGAAACTTAAAGAGCGCATGAGTCAACTCCCAGATGGTGATTATGATCTAATTTCACCAAACGACTTACTCTCACAAGTATTGGGTCTAGAGTATCCTGGACGAGTGCGTTCATTAGGACTTGGGGTAACTCCATCTTAAGTGTTCTTGCATTATCGTGGGGGATCGTTCATGCAAGATTCTACCCGTTTATCAACTGAGCTAGAATCCCAACATATACGAGTAGCTGAGTTAGAGGCTCCATGTGCACGGGTGCGTCAGTTAGAGGCTGAATGTTCAGAGATGCGTGAGAAATATGATCATGTGCATGTTGAATGTTCAGAGACACGCTCCTAGTTAAGCTTAATTATGAAGTTTATGCAAGAATCTCGTAAGACTAGGGTAGCCTTTTGTTGTTTAATGTTATTTAATAATACTCTCTGAAATATTTTATTATTTTAAATTTTCATACTTTAATTGAACTCATTAAATAATTTATATTGATATTCTATTATAGTTTGGATATCTTATTAATGATTTAATGCTTTATAATTATGGGCTCTGTAAATATATAGAATGATACTGCTCTGACTATTGTGAAAATATATACCCTATTAAAATTATGTTAATGTACAGGTTTTTTTGGAATAAGCAGAAATAGGAAGGAGTATGTGAAAGTAGTGTTTTTTGTGACGGTTTAAAAACCGTCGTAAAAAATTAGACTAGGACAAATTAGTGACGGTTTTATAATCGTTGCAATAAGACTCCCTCTTTAGTGAAAGTTTTAAAACCTTCGTTGTATATACATTTACGATGATTTTAAAAAAGGTCGTGGTATATTATATTTAGTGACGGTTTCAAACCGTCCCAAATTATCGTAATAACCGTCGCTTTAGAGTCTCTGTCACGACGTTTCTCTAGTGGTTGTCAAAATCGTTAGTGATTCAGTCCCCACGGCGGCGATTCTGACGGTTCTCCAACCGTCACCGTATCAATTTTGACGGTTAAACCGTCACCGTAGACTCAAATGACCGTCGTCATAGACCTATTTTCTTAGTGTTAAAATTACATGGCTTTCCAACTTTGCTTATTATACAAAAGATAAAACGTAGTCAATTATGTAATTAAGAGTAAAAGACAAGTTAAAAAAATTACAATGAAGTACATAAAAATGTAACCAAACATGGGGAAATAGTACTAAAATACTGTCCCAGACAAAACATTTGTAGAGGAAAAACATAAAATATAAAAAATAAAAAACAAAGAGTGGGGGTGGGAATGTCAATATATCAATAAATTTGGATAGCTGTGAGTATCTGACATAATAGGTAGGTAAAACTTATTCCCCTTATATATTGGTAGGTAAGGGTATACCCAAATACTCAGTAGGTACCCATTTGTTTTAAGAAAAGACCCAACTGTTGTTCGAATCTCTTTTTCTTTCAAATTTCACCCTTCACCGCTATGGAAATCGCTTTATAACTGTTGTTTCTCTCTTTTACATTTCATCCTTTAACCATTCTGAAAATTACAAATGGCTTAAGGTAATTATAAAATAATTTTACAGTACAAATATGAATTGTAAATAATAACGAGAGAAAACATTGAAAAGTACACATACTTATATTCACTTGTTCTTTTCAATATACATGAGTCTCTATTTATATGTTAAACTTGACAATACAAAACTGTTACATTAAATCAGATTCTCCTTAACTATTTACAACGTAAGAATAGGGGATAAGGCATGACTTACTATTATGATTGTTGATTACTACATCAATTCTTTACCTGTTTCTTCTTAAATGAATCTCATCCATCGGTTTTCATCAGAGGGGTAAGTTTTTACCATTTATCTTTCTATCCATGTAAGAAATCTATCTACCTTCACTCGATTCGTTGTTAAAATTTGCTTGTAAAACATAGCTAACATGTTAATCCCGTACAATTGCTCCTATCACACTTAATGTCTGCAAGCCATTGATGAGCAATAAATAACTCTAGGATCCAATGATTCATGTTAGTATGTGAAGCGACGTTATAATTGTTAGATTCAAAATCCTTATTCGGTATAAACTGTATCTCAAAATTCAAAGTACTCATGTTGAACACAACAAGAATCAAATAACTAAATGAGTGGAAGCATATTTGAATCAATGACGGTAGATTGTTGTTTAGAGTTGAGTGGTGACCTTCCAAGTTTACACGATTATCTATCAGAGAGTCATTTTTCATTAAGTCTCTTTGTTTTCTCTCAAACGATGAGATATTTGTAAGAATAGAATGATTTTCCTATATCGTGTGACATGTGGACCATAACCACTTATATAGAGATAACATATATGTTATATTTTGGTATTTCTATTTCATCCCATAATAAAAATAGAAATTAACCTAAAATCTTTACACATCAAAAGATCAACATCCTATTAGATACATTAAAACTCGAAATACTAAAATTTTAGTTGATCACTTTTAATTGGGTTTAACTTAATTTGACAGTCTGCAACATAAAATAAATTACATATAAGTCAAATATTGGATTAAGAATCCAACAATCTCTCACTTGGACTATATCTGAAATCTTTTATAATTATGTTTTGTAAAAATGACCGAACGCGTTCAACTATTCTATCATTACTGTAATGTATTTATAACCAATCTGGTCCATCAAATCATATCGACATAGGATCAAAGCGGCATTCGTTATATCAATCGTAACTCAACCCATCAATGGTTACTTATAGCAATGCAACTGAATGCATTGATTATGATATGACTGTGTAGCATGAAAATTTCATGTAATATGATTTTAACATGTCTATTTCCAACTGGTCCTTCTTAAATTTTAGTGAGATCAAACCATACATGAACCGGAGTGTGAATAAACCAAAATATTTTATTTCTGCAGAAAATAACCTTAAAATATCTATAAACCAAAATAACTTAAAACATGTCTATATCAAAAGAGCATCTAAAATAAAATACAATCTCCCACTAGAACTGAATATCTTTAAGTGATATAACACTCATACGAGCAGTGTGCTCATGAAACATCTTGGGTGGAAATCCATGGAGTTATGTGTTCTATAGATAACTGTGCACTCTAAACCCTTTCCTTAACAACCAGGAACTTGATGTCTATGTACTTTTAATTTGTCGAGCTCTTGTTGTTATTAGAATAAAGTACTGCTGATTTATTATCATAAAATAACTTTAGTGGTCTCTCAATATTATCTACTATGCACAACCTCGTGACAAAATTGCATAACCATATTTCGTGATTGGATGAATAATAACATGTTATGAACTCTGTTGTCATGGTAGAAGAAGCTATAAGTAACTGTTTTACACTCTTCCAGCTTAACTGCTTTTCAACGGTCTATGCCTGAATTGCTTAAATACTTTCCCAACATCTCAATCATGTATGCAATAACTGGACGTGTACAAACTTGAGCATACATCAGACTCCCTACTGCTGAGGCATAGGGAATCTTCTGCATTTTTTTTTCAAAATCATTCTTAGGACATTAATTGAGACCAAACTTGTCCCCCTTAGCTACAAGGGTGGGTATCACCTGTTTACAGTCTTGAATGCCGTATCTTTTAAGTATATTTTCAATATAACTCTTTTGTGATAATCCAAGAATATCATGAGAATGATCTTGGTGTATTTGAATCCCTAATATAAAAGAGGCTTCACCAATATCTTTCATCTCAAAATTTTTAACTAGAAATCTGTTGGTGTCATGCAATAAGCATATGTCGTTACTGGTAAGTAAGATGTCATCTACATATAAAACCTGAAAAATGTGGTAAGGAATGCTTATTTTGTGAGTGTTTGTAATGCTATTGGTTCATATCACTAAGGATTAGAATTCCTACAATGCATGAACTTGCCACATGGACACTGAAAGAGGAAATGAAAACTACAAATAATATTGTTAATGAAGTGAGAAAAATATGGGAAAAACTGGAGTCTCAATTTTATCGGATGGTTGGAAGGATATGAGGGGGAGAAACTTAATTAATTTTCTTGTTAACTTTCCAAATGGGACTATTTTTTTTTAAACTTCTTAATGCATCAAATGTTGTGAAAGATGCAAGTTTATTGTTTAAACTTCTTGATGATGTTGTTGAAGAAGTTGGGGAGGAACGTGTCTTTAAGTAGTATAGATAATGCATCAGTATACAAAGCAGTTGGACAAAAACTAATGGAGAAGAGGAAACATTTGTATTGGACTTCATATGCTACACATTGCCTTGATTTAATGCTTGGTGAACCACCCCAACACAAAAATGCTTCAATTAAAGTAAAGAAAGTAAGTAACTTTATATACAACCATGGTTGAGTGTTGGCTTTGATGAGAACTTTCATGAAATGAGAAATTATTCACCCAGCTACAGCTAGATTTGTTGCTGCATATCTAACTTTACAAAGCATCATCCAACAGAAGAAACCATTATACGCCACGTTTACTTTTAAGAATGGATAGGTAGTGCATGGTCTAAAATGACTGAAGGAAAAGAAGTTTAAAAGATCATTTTGAGTGAGAAAGTGTCACCTATGCTCTTAAGACCACTAAACCTTTGGTTACCATACAAGGATTGGTAGATTTTGAAAAGGTGCCTATAATGAGATTTATTTATGGTGCCATGATTCAGTGATGGAGAAAATTGTGAAAAGTTTAGGTGGAGAAGAGGCAACTTATAAAGAGATCTGGGACATTATATATATAAAAGGGATTTTTAACTACATTAACATTTGCATGTTGCTTCATATCACTTGAATCCTCATTTTTAATATGATGATAAATTTTCCACCCATTCAATGATCAAATTGAGTTTGTACTCATATATAGAAAAATTGATACCGAACAAAACATAGAGAGAGAAGGTCATCTCCAAACAGATATATTCTGAATGAGAATTGGGTTTCTTAGATTTACTCTAGCAAAAAATGTTCCCCTGGTAAGTAAAAAATGTTCCCCTGGTAAGTAAATTACTCTTTTATTGTTATAGTTATATGTGGTAGATGAAGCTTAAAGTTTTCTTACATATAAAATAGTTGATTGGTGGACTCAATTTGGAGATGGCACGCGTGAGTGAGCAAAATTTACGGTGAAGGTTCTAAGTCTTACTTGTTCAACATCAGCATGTGAGTGTAATTGGAGTGCATTCAATCAGGTCAAACCTTTTGAATTTTGAGTCACTTGCGTACGTTTAATTTTAAGTCATTTACTTGAGTGTCACTTGCTCGACATTGAATAATGAATACGTACATACAAAGAAAAGATATTGCTTGAATGCGAATAAACTAAATTCATTAGTTTACATCATGTGCAACAACACATTGAAGGGTAGGCATTTGAAATGGAAAACTCTGAAAGATGATGAAAATCTATTAATAATTTATGATATACCATCTGATGATGGGTAGCTTGTTGAAGAAGATGACAGATGTCAGACAAATGTAAATAACAATGATGTTCTTAATCTTGTGTTGGACGTTGAAGTTTATGGTGGTGGAGAAGCGAACTAAAACACTCTACAACCAATAGATATGAGAGGCAAAGAAAAGATGAATAAGCAAATAAGTACTAATTTAGGAGTTAGTCTGCAACTTTATCAATAAGTAATATATATCTTTTAAGTTATTATCTTTTGTTTTATTATTAATAGAAAAAGGAAAGACAGGCCAATGATGCTAATAGATGAAGAATATTGTGTTGATGTTGAGATAGATGAAGATGACGATGGATCAATTAGATATGATGATGACTCCTTGGAAGATCCTATAAGTGATGATAATATTGACAATGATACTACAGAGTCATGAGTAAATGAGAATGACAATGATTAGACTATAATTTAATTTTTACGCTATTATTTAGTGGTTATTCTTTTGTTACATATGCTTTTACTTAATTTTAGACTATTATTTATTGGTTATATGCCAATGAATATTACACTTTTCTTAATTTTATAAGATTGATATAATTTTTTAACATTTTTTGCTCAAATCTTCTTTTATTTTGAGGCTTACGTCTCGTTCCGCTTCGAGACTTATGCCTCTCCTTGTTAAATTAAAACACCTTATATCACTTTTAACATTTTTAAACATTATGTAACGTTTTACAATTTAAGATTTAAAGTGCATACTAATAATAGTTTGAGGACTTTGACAAAAGATTCATTTCAATTCAAATTATAAAATTATATTATTTTCATCTATTTTCGCAGATGGGAAAATATTAAAAAAAGCACAAAGTTCAAATATCCTTCTCTTTTACAATTGATTTCATTCTCATTATCAAATTTTTATATATATATCCCATGGGCGAGCCCACCTTGTGGGAAAGAAGGTAACATTTCTATTTTTTTTTCATATTATATATACAATTAGTTAAATAAAATGTGTAAAGTTATAAAATAATCTACTACTTTCCTGTCTTTCAATCTACAAAACTACATAAACGTATATACTATTTACCTCTTAAAATTTATTAGATTATTAAAAATTCATAAACTCAGTCAATCTTATGATTTTCTCAAAAAATAAAAAAATGATATGGGTACTCAGTGAGTACATATATCCTAATGAATATTACCCACATCCACCTAATATAATCTAAGTTAAGTATGAGTCGTGTATGAGTAATAAAAATTAAACATGAATATATGAGTTATACGGTAGGTAAATTCATACCCTACCCAAACACACCCATTGACATCTCTAAGTAGAGGCATAAATTCGATATTTAATAGGTATGTAAAATGGCTGTGCATTGCTAGAAGAGGCAGGCATTGAAATGAGCTAATTAGAAGAAGATGACTGCAGATGAGCTACTGAGAAGAGATGAGCATAAAAATGAGCTAAATGGTACGAATACATTGCTTATAAGTAAGGAAAACGACTTCACGTTAATCGTTTATGTGTGAGTTGTCAAAACTAACCATCATACAATGATGTTTTTTTGTGCAGATCATATAAAACATAATGTTTTTTTCTTCGCAGAATCTCAAAGTCTAAGGACTAAAATGTACGAAAAGCAAATATAGGGGTGTGAGTTACAATAAAAGGCATTTGACATATCGAATTCAATTTCTTGATTTTGACGTTTCCATACTTTTCATGGATGGAGATCATGTAGAATTATTCCAAATTTCTGGTATTTATTTAGACTGATAAATTAGGAATCTTAATTTAGTTGAAAAAATATTAATTATAATTAAGGAGCTATTTCTTACACTTTCTTAACCTTCGTCACAAGGATTATTAAGATTAATAATAATTCTCCGGAAAGCCTGTAAAGAAAGCTAAGCCCAAGAAAATTTTGGACTAGCACTGCCATTTTACAACACTCAGATGGTGCCGGAGAAGTACCTCCGACCTCGAAGCAAGTGATCCCAAAAGTTTGTAAAAAGACCTCCTTTCATCATCTCTTCTTTCCAAGAAATTGTCCAAATCCTCTTCACTCCATGCCTCAATCACTTGTTTTTCTGC
The DNA here is from genome assembly GCA_003255025.1 of Datisca glomerata. Taxonomy (NCBI): domain Eukaryota; kingdom Viridiplantae; phylum Streptophyta; class Magnoliopsida; order Cucurbitales; family Datiscaceae; genus Datisca; species Datisca glomerata. The sequence continues at coordinate 2,941,768 of QANY01003152.1, forward strand.
TCCATCTATCTATTCTCTTCATATGTTGCAAGCTTTTGGACTGTTATGCAACACTGCTTCCGAGAACCCCACTGCACACGCTGCTTTATGAGTGGCTAACAAATAAAATGAAGTCCATTAATCTAGTTCTTTGAATGCTGTCACTCATACGTTACATTTTCCTTAAACAATTCCAACACTGTTATAACTTAATACATAACTGCATGAGAGGGTCCTCTGTTCCAGTGGAAAGGCATTGGATTATAACAAACGCAAAATCTATTAAAAGAAACAGCGTTTTTTATTAATTTCCCTTGCCATAGAGATATACCAAGTTGCTTTGTGAAGCCTAACGTCTAGGGAAGTTTCAAAACGTGAAAAATAAAAGGACAGATGATAAGTAAAAAACATTACGGGAAAGGAACTGTAAACGGTTACTACTGTCAACATAGAAATCATTCTGTCTGCCTGCCCGCAATAGTTGGAAGTATAGATTGTCGTCCAAAAGTGTAAACTAATGTTCATGCCCCAGAAACCTTAAACTAATGTTCAAACCCCAGAAACCTCAACGTCTTGAAAAGGCAGCTCTATGTTTAGGTTTAACAAGTATATCAGTTAAGATAGAAAAGAATTGCATAAACATTAGCAGTGGGGCTGACTGTCTACAGAACAAAGCTCTTAAAATTGCCTAAAAACGTGGATATTTGTCGAATAAGACTGTTTAAAAACTTTTGCTAAGAGCCTCAAAATCTTTGAAGATCAAAGTCACAACCGAGTAAGAAACTATATTACAAGTTGGGGAAAAAGTAATCATAACAAAATGTTACAAATATGAGAAAGAAATAAAAAGAAAAGGAAACCACACCTGGAAAGAGCATTATTATAATGTTGGGTGCCACACTATCAAACTTGAACAAGGACACCCCCNAAACACCCCCTCTTATTCCTAAACTGTGGCCAGCACTTCCGCATCACTGCTAATCAAGCAGCAGTCGGATTATTGAGACTGAATGAGAGAATAGACGAGAAAAAAATGACAAAATGGAGAGTCTGCACCCTAATCAAACAACTATTGTAGTTCTATAGCAACCTTGGTAAAATAGGAATAAATCTCCACAAACCGTACGGCCAATTTCATCTTTGCGGAGGATCCACTGTCCGAACATTCGCACTTGTCATTCCTTCAATCCGGTCCTTGGTGATCTCCACAAAATGTCCCACTATTTCATAAAACTGCTTCAGTCCTGACAATGGTAGAATGATTGATGATCTATCAGCACCTGCAACCTGCAATTTATTCCAACCCTATTTAGAATCATTAGCACCAAATAATCCTGACTAATTTACTTGAATGTTTGTGTGGTGCATGTGTGAATAATTCATTTATGCCTACCTCAGATATCCTCAAAAAATGACCCCTGTTATTGCTCCCAAGATCAAAGAAGAATCTCTTCTGATCAGCTCTAATTACTTTTGAAACCCCCAAGTTACTGATTTCATCCTGCGCTGGCAATTCAACAGGTCTATCCGCATTCAAATCAGAAGTTGGGGCGGGTTGACTACTGTGACCTGATATGAAGCCAGCGCCTACATCATCTGAAAGCCCAACAATACGTTCCGAAGTTTCAGAAGTTTGCTGTTTGGGCACAACCATAAAAAATAACTGAAAATGCGTAAGGAAAACTGGAAGGAGAAAATGTCAAAAACAAGAAAGGAGTGATGCATAACAAGAGGAAACCTGATTGGGCAGTATGAAAAGCCTAGATGCTTCATTAACATCTGCCAAAATGTTCCTGAATGCAGTCCAACCCTCATCCCGGTTACTTCCAGCAGGGACGATGATAGTACTGCGGTTTCTACTAACAGAAGCTTCAGAAACCTGGAAAATAAACCACTTAGGTTCTGTGAAATAATTTAAGCACAAAAGGTCTAATGATGGAAACTACCTTTCATGATGGATAAAAAGACGTAAGAATTTAAGCCAACAGAAACCTACAATAAACCAAAAGATACCACCACCC